>VUQR01015516.1:19959-35471 GCA_015108515.1 Hemichromis elongatus | reverse complement strand
GCGCACGTTTGGTGTGTAGTGATGATGGAGAGGTGTTAGGTGTGGTGAGAGGGAGGGAACCAACACGTGCAGGAAAATAGAAAATGTTTTGAATTATACATTCCTGCCACCCGTGATAAATTGAGAGAAGGTTTCATCATAAATCACAAGAATACTGTTCTGCCTATCAACAGAATTGCTTGGTGGGCAGCAGCCTGAGATTTAGGAGTGTTGTTGCTCCTGTCTGCAGTCCCACCTTTACCACCTACTCACATGTTATTTTCAACATACACTAGCCTGCACCTTAAACTCTTTATTCTTACCTTTGTTTTCTGTGGTCTCTTGTCTAAACGCAGCAGTTTACGTAGATATTCATGAAAATCACATCTGTGTTAAATGCTTGTGTTTTTATGTTTTATTTTTTTTGCCATACTGGAGCAATTCTGAACAGTTTCTCATGTCTAGAACCTATTTTGTAGACCAGACACACCTTTCCAATTAAAGCAAGTAAAGCTAACAGACAAGTGACCAAAAACATCAGGAGAGGAAGACTCCATCAGTCATGACACCTAAACAAACAGCAGCGGGATAAATGAACAGCACATGGCCAAAAACAGGGATTACTAATGTGATGTAATATGTGTGTGTTGCCCACATATAAAAGCAGGTGAATACTGGGCTACAATGAGCATTTCAGGCTTTATAGTGTGCTCTCTGCCTCTGTCATACAAATGATTGGAATATAACATCAAAGAAATACTGTAGATAAATCTTTCAAAAAATATTCTCTGTCAAGGTGTGCTCTTAAATACTTAAATAATTAACATCTTACATAGTTTATTGCAGAAATACAATGTTGCGACCATTACATCCACACAAAACCTACATACTGAATGCAAGTTTTGCACACTGTTGAACTCTTCTGCAAATAATACGAAACACAAAATGGTCAGGGATTAGTTAATCTCTCTGTGTCTCAACAGCCATTTATAAAGTAAAACACAGTGACACACATTGTGCATGAGTGCTGTAGAGGTGGAGAATCTCTGGTTCCCAGAACTCAGTGGTCTACCCTCCACGTCTGTAGTCAATAAATAAATCACCAATGAAGTCAGACTTCTGTATTTACACAGTAATTAAAACTCACGAGCCGAGGCGCATAAAACGAACCTAAACAAAACAAATGAGTACAAAGTCGTCCCCACACACACACACACAACGACACACACATATATGTTCTTATATGCAAGACATGACAAACGCTGATCTAATTTTAGAGAACACACATGCACAGACATTTAGAGCAAGTTACAGAGTATAAACACTCACAGAAAGAAGCAAATCAAATACAACCCTTAAAACACTACAAATTTTCCCTTTTTGTCACATTTATAGAGAAGAAAACAACATCTAAATATAAAATAACTGTGTTCTAAGATAAAACAGCTATTAGATGAAAAGTCTAATTAGATTTTGTAGTACGAGACTACAGATCACTGGTGAAAATATAAAATTACATAGAGATTAGACTTAGGCCCTGTCCACACGTAGTCGGGGATCTCCCAAAACGAAGATATTTTTCTACGGTTTGGCCTGTCATCCACACGGAAATGCAGTTTTGCGGTACGAAAATGGATCTTTTTAAAAACTCCGGCCAAAGTGAAGATCTGCATTTTCTCCATTTTCAGCGTTTGCGTGTGGAGAGACATAACCGGAGTTTTAGGATCCGCGACGTCACTTTCTGCGACACAAATGCTGACGTCAGGTTTGCGACCTGTGTTTGCACTACGGCATGGATGCCCTCAGAGCTGCGCTCGCGTTATCAATTGTCCAAGCGCTTTTTTCTTGTTTGTTTTTACATGTTTCATGTTTTGTTGAACGTAAGCAGGAAGGCAAAAAGTTAACCTGACTGGATAGGATACGGGGAACTACTGCCACCTACAGGTGTGGCATGTCAATGAATGTGCTTAACAATGCAGTTACGTGTGGACGGAGTTTTTTTTTTAAAACGAGGTGGTGTGGACGCAAGTTTTTTCAGGGGCAGATATTCATTTTTGAAAAACCCCGGCTACGTGTGGAGTAGGCCATAAAGATAACTTAAGTATCTTTAATACCAAAAAGATATATTGTATAATTTATACCATAGACTTGTACTGTATAAGTTAATTAGATCTGTCAATAAAAACATAATGGGCTGGTAAAATGGTCCATAATTTCAAGCAGAGTGGAGAGTGCCACCTGCTTACACTAACCTGGTGAGAAATTTGGGGTAGAAAGATGTGATGGCTAGAATATGGTACAGACATTCAACTAAACATCCCTAGGTAAAGAGCTGACTGCAAGACAGCACACGTCCAAAACCATGCAAACCCACATCCCCTTGACCCAATCTCTGCTCAAAGCTTCTTCAAAGAGCCCCATCTCACTAACTATCAGACAGAAAATCAAATATTTTGTTTTGAGCTTCACTAATATCAGCGTTTTTACTCCACCCCTAATGGCATTTTTATTGATCGGCTTCTTAATGGCGGGCCCATATATTTGACGGCACTCATTTAAAGTAGAAGTGAGTAATAGCTGTCTGAGGGAAGGCCGTAAAGCTGTGTGAGAGTGTATGTGTGTGTGTGTCTGTGTTTTATCGTATTCTGTCATTGGGGTATGGAAGAAAGGGAAAAGAAGAAAGAGAAAGCGACGAAGGAAGAGGGGGGGGGAGAAAGAGTTTTCAATTTACTGAGCACAAGAGAGCATGAGGAAAATGGAGAGGAAGTGCAACCAAGGTAGAGCAAGAAAAAGGGACAATTTAGAGAAGAGGGTGAAGGATAAGCAGTAAAAACTCATTTTCCATACCAAACAGAATTCATTCTAAAGCATTTCTGCAAACGCAACCCGTTTCACCTACACACACTCATACATCACCTCCCTGCTTTCGCAAACAAACCTCAAACCTCCTTTTCTCTCCCCTCCTTCATCTCTCGCTCTCTCTCCTCTCCATCCGTCTATCCCTCTCAGGTCATCAGCGAGCGAAGCCACAACAAAGGGGGGCCGTTGCCGCGGTGACCTTGGCTGTGACATCATGTGGCGGCAGAAAGAAATGAAGCCATTAGGCCGAGGCAGCACTTGCCCATAAATCAGACTGTTTCCAATAAGCTGCCTTAATGGTCATCCATCACCCCGCCAGCCAGCGCCCTCCACACCCAACAGCCTGGGGAACGGCCACAGGGACGTGGAGAGGAGGAGGGGTTTGCAATCCGGGAGAGTTGGAAGGAAAGAGTAAAAAGACGACGAGTAGGAGGGATGTGGGAAATACAGTAAGATGAAGAACTGAGAGGAGATAAGGGAGGACAGTTTGTAGGAGTATGTTTTGCAGCTCTCTTGTCCAGGTCTCTGCAAAAGAAAATTCTGATCTCAATCAGGACTACCTGGTTAAGTAATCGTTATAATGAAAAATAACAGTGACAATAAAAGGGGACGATAAGGGGCTTAATAAAAGACTCATATCAGTCTAAATAAGGTCATGGCAATATTAAAGGGGACAGAACATGGAGGAAGTGGAAAGACAAAATCAGTAGAGAGAGTGTTAAAAAATAAAATTATAGGTGATGTGAAATGTTTAAGGAGACGAGATAAGGAGCAGAGGGTTTTTTGGAGAAGGCCTAAAAACGATCAGACACTTCAAATCAATTGATAACAACCGGAATAGAGGCTTAAAGAAAGGTAGTGGTGGTTTCAAATAAAATAATAATAATTTAAAAAAAAACGAGAAAGAAAACAAGGCTTGAGAGAACCACCAAAACCAGAAAAAAACAAAGTAGCTGCTCAATTAGGTGCAAGGGGAAAGAAAAGAATTACATTTCATGAAAGAGCGAGCAAATGTAGATGACGGCACAAGTAATAAACTGTTAAAAAAAAGATTAAAGAAAAGAAAAAAATCGAGCATTTGATAAACTTTTGGTTTATCAAATTGCAAAAATTTCACACCATTAGGCTAGGTGTAGCACATTAACACTTGCTATAAACTCCTGATAACCACATTATCAGCTAATTGTGTTGTCAATAACAATAGATATTCTGTATTTTCAACACTACCACCCGAGTGAGACTATTATCAACATCTGCATAATCTGTGGCATGCATAGAATAAAGGTTGTGGTAAATTGTGGTTAGGCAAAAACTACTTTGGCAGTGAACGCTGAACCTGGACGATCCACATGCTGTGGAGTCCGCATTATCCTTTCAGCATCACAGCGGCCTGGATGTAGGATTTTTGCAGTGATCGATACAAAATTGTTTGATCAAGAAAATTCCTTTAATTCTCAGAATCACTGATCTTATTTGATCCAGAGGAGTCATTTGTTCCAGTGTTGCTGCAGTAGTATAATTAAATCAATCATACTTATAATGTCATGCATGTTGTGAGCTACTCTTATGGGCTTTAGCTGTTGAATTGCAGTTTTCCAACCACGTTTCCTCTGTCTCAGTGCAAACGTGTCCACTACTTTCATGCCATAAATGACCAGTAACATTCTTTTCAGTAATAAGCAACAATTAGACAATTTTTCCCCACTTTTCTTGTCGATGTGTTTCTATCTTATTTGATTTAATTTTCTTTTTTATAATCATTTCTTTCCTCTGGGTGCAGTTGAATTTAATTACATTTATTTATTCTAACTCAGCTGACAGAATTTTAATAATTGTAAGATTTGAAAAGTTAGAGATATTAACTTGACAATTAGATGGAAAATTTTAGATGTTGGATAAACTCACATAGCAGAAGTATATCACATGAAAACATGCTTGTGCTGTGGAAACGTCGACGTGTGCCAAACCTCAAACCCCTGGTAGCTAACCATAGCTGCAGGAATTACTTCACACACTCCCAGGACTCATGTCATCAAGAACCTGGTGTAACTAGCCCATTTTTTACTCCGCACCACACCAGCCTCTTGCTGAAAGGTTCAATCTAAGCTCAATGCCTGGAGCCTTCAATTGTGGTACATCAGCCTTACTTTCTTCTCATTGGTTTGTTGTTTGGTTTTCCTTTCTTACTTTCTCTATCCTTACTCATGATCTGGCCTTTTTTTCCCCCCCACCCCTAAATGTTCTGAGTCTCTTGTATTCTCTCTTCATATTTTATTTATTTCCCTTCTCTTTCCACTTTTTTTCTTTTCACTCTCTGTTAGTGTATGTGTGTATGTGTTGACCATAGTGCCCATTTTGGCCAAAATCAACTCACTGAGAAGTCACTTTACAACCCATGCTCTTACGAGCCCTGTAAATGTAAGCTGAAAAATGATGTGTGTGGCGCGACTCGCCTCTTAGGTTTCCCCAAGTACAGCGGCCAAATTGTTTTCGCTAGGCACTACGAGAAGCATTATCCATCATTTTGAATGAGCTCTGTAATTGGGATTATAAGAGCAAAAGTGCAAAAATTGACTTTAAGAGTGATAGCATTACAAGTGGGCCTTTCAGATGAAATCAGAGGCCAAGTGTGTACAATATACTAGTGTTTTGGCACATGTTTGGTTAACCCTGCTTAACTCTGGGTGAATGTATGCCCACTTAAAGCACTACTACTTTCTGCAGGTGTAGTGAGTAAAATATATTAATTAAAGCAATACTTTATAAATGTGCATTAACAACATGATGACAGAATGAAAGAAAAAGAAAACCTTCCATTTAGTGACAACAGATCCACGTGCATGAATCACATTTTATAGAAAATATAAAGAGAATCTCACAAATTGTTTGGAAACCATCCAATAGATCCAGCTTACAAGAAAAGAGAACAGTGTTCATCCCACTGCACATTAACGGCAAACATATATCGCTCGAGCCAACAAACAGACACACACGCTGGTTCTTTGGCTCTGACTGGTGCACCTTCATTCAAGAAATGCAATCATAATTAGAGTACAAAATCACAGAAGAAAATACTTAATGTCCACCTGAACGTACTCAGTGTATCTGAATACATGTTTCCATTCTCTGTGTATTTCTTTGTGTACATGTACACTGCTTCCGTGTGCCTGACTTTGCCATAGACACGTATTTTTGTGCGTGCTACGTGGTAGAGTGTGTATACAGAGCAGGGAGGCAGATCAACACCAGCCCAGCAGGTGCTATTTTATTCATGGTGGGTAATCCCTGCTCTGCACCTCCTTAATCTGCTGCCTTAAAGCGTTTGCCCTCTGCAGTTCACAATTTCTCTGACTTTCACTTTATTGCTCAGGCTATGTACTTGAAGTCCAGTTTTGATTTCTACTCTCCAATGTAGCACAAATCTGATGGCTTGCAGCTGAAATGTATTTCTGCTTGTAAGCAGAATGTCACGGCACAAAATCTTCATGACTGATCAAAGTTACTTCCTCTTTATGAGACTTACATTAAAACACTCAGAATATACCCATTGCTTTCATTTGGTCATTCTGTGGTGGTATATGCCATTGTGAACTGTACTGCATGTTTAAAATGATACGTACATAGACTAATACACATTATTTCTAGAGGACGTGGAACTACATGGAACTATACTGAACCAATTCAGAAAAGCCTTCAAAATAAGAGCACTTATCACTTCTTTTTTTTTTAACAAAGTTCTGTAAGAGAGAAATTAAGAAAGAAAAATCACAGAAAGAGTTTCATAAAAAACATACATTTAGGTTTACATTATAAACCAAGATCTGCACTTATTACCAAGCTACTATTTGAGATCAAGAACCTATTTTTAGAGGTTGATTTCTTTATTGGGTATTCTGATTACCTGTTAAATTATATGATCTGTCATTTGAAAAACTAAAGCCTTAATTTGCAAAGACGTACATGATAAAAATGCATTAGATCTTCAAACTAGCTCATGAGACACCAGTGCCAGCAAATGTCAGATCTGTCCAGCATGTTCTGTCAGCAAGGCCGGCATGCAACCAGAGCCTTGCAGAACTCGGAGTGAAACTCATCCAATCCTAGGGCACAGCCATCAAAGACTGTACTGGTTAACCCAGTAACCTTCATTCTGCTGATGGGCAAGTTGTCCCCCTGTTACCCACACAAACTCCTCCCACACACAAACTGTTACTACTGCCAAAACAGTTCCTGGGTCTGCTTCCAAAGTCTCAGAACATAACCACATTAGATTCAGCTTGATGGCTCTTTTTTACCTCTGGTGTCCACCATCTGGTTCAGGGTTTGCCAGATAGGTGCAATAAACTTCGGCCTGGAGCTCTGTATACTTAGCATTGGAACTATGGCCCAAGGTGTATCTGAGCTCAATTTAACCAAAATCTTTTAAAGTGGTGTTCAGTTTTTTACATCCTTACGCTGGAACATGATGTCTAAACAAAGTGTAAGTAGCACGAAAAATCCAACCATGCTGAAACCCCCACTGGGAAAATCAGATAGGGGACCTTCCAGCAGCAGACCTCTGTAAGGTAACTGGGGTATGGTAACAACAGAGACTGTTCCCCTACCTAAAGACACAACCTTCTCCTCTCAAACACCAGGAGTATATCTACCCCCAGCTTACAACCTTTGATGTGGACAACTTTAGTGTAGATTAAAATCCAGCCCCTGCCCCTGTACAGGAGATTTGTTCCAGACCAATCCTCTACATTGAGGGAAGCTTGACTATACCTCCTTTAAATCTCTAAGATCCTCACAACTGACAATTCATGTTCTCCTAGTGCCAGTTGAGGCAGCCAGGGACTGGACCACCAAAGCCTCTGCCACCTAATCCACAAAGCTCTGAATCTGCAGGTGATGGGTTGACCCATGTGACTTGTTTGCTGCCCATGAAGTATCACCTGACCACAGGCATTTCCCAACAAGGCACTCCTGCAAGCCTTGCTTCAGTGTAGGGCCCTGGGAGCCCTGTTCCCAGTGAGGTGGTGGGTGTTTGTTTTCTTCAGAGTGCTTTGAATTGCGCTCGCTCTGGCCCCTTAAGCCAGTATTTTTTAGGACTCCACCAGGGGCTCATTACCCCCCCAAATTACATAGCTCCTGGGATCACTCAGGAGCTATGTAAGCCATGTAACCCACCACCATGAAAATGTGCCAATTGACATCTTTGATCAAGTCAGTTTATGAAATGCTACTTGTCGGTCCACCAATTGATTATTTAACCAACCTTTTCACATAAAACGAATTGTGTGAAAATGTCAGTAAATGATCCAGGGAACCCAAACATTTCCTATTCTATTCTATACTCGTGCAAATATATACATTCATGTTACTTATGTTGCTTCCTCAGAGAGCACCTTAGAAAAAAACAAGTAGTCTTGTTTTAGTTGCCTCCACTTTCCCAAATATAGTTTATACTACTTTCTAGGCACTTGTACTTATTTATGCACTAATCCATCTTTGCTCCTCTTTCTCTCACACATGCGCGCGCACACACAAACACACCCGCGCGCGCGCACGCACACACAGGGGACCTCTGTGGCCTTTCTCAGCTGGTACTGAGCCCCATATGCTCTAACTCCTGTTGTTATTGTTGTTGTTCAGCTCCCTGGCTCATTTGACGTGTGGACCCATGACAGTGTCCAGGACCCCTTCCAAGTCTTGCCTGGTACCACTTTGTGTGTGTTTCTGCGTGTGAATGTGTGAGAGAGTGAGTAGTGAGTAGTATAGTGTGTGACTGGTCTGATGCTGTCTATCTATTTCAAGTTGTGTTCATTCTTGTGTCTGCTTATTATTAAGATGTGTGTAGCTTTGTGTATTTGAAGGCAAAGTAAAGAATATGCCCCATGGGGCAAGAACGGGAGGTAAATGCAGGCCTAGTTAATTTTCTTTTTCATGTATGTGAAAAAAAAAATAACTACCAGGGTTTTGAGGGTTTTTGTCACACACTGACATTTTCACAGCACATTTAATCAAATATTTAAAACAATCATTATTTTCAGGTTATATTCAGATCTGATACGTCACATTTGGCAGTCATGAATTTGAATGACTGTAAACATGATACAATACACTTAATGGACTGTTTTTGGACACATGCAATCTCAATTTCATGACCTTTTTTTAAGTTCTTGTAAGTTTCTTTCCTACACAGAGAGAGATATAAATAGACTGTAGAGTGTCAACACGTATGACCTTATAATCGACACTTCACGATTTTCTTAATATATTATTATGTGTTTATGTGTTTTTATTGGCCTCTTGACCAGATATCCGTTTGTACATATACATATATTATTATCTACATCTCTATTTACATAAGGAAATATATTTATAAAAACAGAAGGACGTGGATCTGTACTTTGTGACGTGACTTTTAGCCATCTGTCCACTAAGCATGCTGCCCACATTGCTTTTCTATAGTCTGATGAGCTACAAGGACATTATCTCCACTTAGCTCTCGCCACTTGGCAACTGCAAGAACCATAACAACAAGTCCTTATGAAAGCCACTATAAGCCATAGCTTTTTGTCTGCCTTTGGAACACAAGGCAACATTCCTATGGGTTTCTAGACCTTCCTTCTACTTTGGTTGTACCAAGACATCCTCCTCTAAAAGTCTTGGATTTTCATTGCTGTAGAAATGTATTCAGGGAGACATTTATCAGTAAGCTGCCTGCCACTGGAGACTGCATTGGCGGCCATTTTACAGGCCTGGTCAGGGAACACAGGAAAGGGGAACTTCACTGCAAGAGAATGACATTTACATGTATATTTACATTTATTCACAGCTGTTGTAGAATGGAAGGAGCCCCAAGCGAGAGAGTGGGAAGACTAGAAAGGTCACAGTCTGGTGTATGCATTAAGCCTTTATTAGTTCTGCGCATTACCATCACCTAAAATTCAGAAATGTTTTATCTTTTAGTTTCAACAAATGTTTCGTTGGTTTTTATATTTGGTATCTAATCTCTTTCACATAATTGAATTATATATATTTGCAAATATTATAAAAGATATTAGCGAAGACAAGTAAGATATTTGAGTGGAACTGCATGGCAAGTCTCATTTTCTGATTCTGAACTTAGTCATAGGCTGAAGAATTTGGTCAACTCAACAATGTTTTTTTAAAGCAAACAATAAAATTGTGCTTTTCCACAATAAGAGGAAAAGAAAAATATACAGTTCTGAAATCTAACTGTCTAGACAACTTAAGCAAAAGTATAATTTTTATGACCCAGGTAATTATTTCACTTATCTTTAATGTGTAATTTCCAATAGGACATAAATAAATAATTGATGGGATGAAGCAACCTTCTACGGAAGAGGATTAGGGCCACTGAAAAAAACAAAAGAATTCTGACTTTAATGTCAGAATTCTGAGAAAAAAGTCAGAATTCCGAGATAAAAGTCAGAATTCCGAGATTAAAGTCAGAATTCTTTTTTTTTTTTCCAAGTGGCCCTAATCCTCTTCCGTAGCCTTCAGATAGACAGAGAGGTTTGTTTTATTTTGTGTGTGTGTTTTTTTTAATCACTCTGAAGCTTCTGCTCTGAAGTGTAATTTCACTGAATTTCCTTAACATGCAACAGTAACGAAAAAAAAAAGAAAAAAGAATTCTGACTTTAATCTCAAAATTCTGAGATTAGTCGGAATTCTGAGTTTAAAGTCAGAATTCTGACTTTTTTCTCAGAATTCCGTAGATTAAGCCCACTAAAAAAAAAGAAAAAAAGTCAGAATTCTGACTTTAATCTCAGAATTCTGAGATTAAAGTCAGAATTTTTTATTTTTTTTTCAAGTGGCCCTAATCCTTTTCCGTAGCCTTCAGATAGACAGAAAGGTTTGTTTTATTTTGTGTGTGTGTTTTTAATCACTCTGAAGCTTCTGCTCTAAAGTGTAATTTCACTGAATTTCCTTAACATGCAACAGTAACGAAAAAAAGAAAAGAAAAAAAGAAAACAGATTACTAAGTAGAGTCTATGCAAAACGCCTGCTGTGTTTAAGTCTTAGATGTGATGCTCATTTCCCTCATTTAATGTGTTACATTACATAATTACTTCTTTCCTACAAAGAACTGCAGCTGTGATAATTCCTTGTTAATTACATTAGCTAACACTTTTTTTTTAATTTAAATAATTCTCTCAAATAACATCTTATCTCCAGAGATGCACATGGCAATGATTCAATTACACAGAAAGATGAAAAAAAGCACACAAAAAAGGATTTAGTGTCTGCAAAAATCCTTTTATACCACCAACAGTCACTAAAAGGTATTTGTATTTGGTCCTATGCTGAACTTTTAATGTCAGTGTGCCTCCATTCTGCTTCCAACAATAGGCACTGTCAATACCTGAGCAGAAAACCTCCTGACAAAATGATAAATGACACCTTCCTACACATTTATGCACATGAATACAATGCACGAACACACATCGTGTTTTTTTATCCACACATATGCATATGAAATACACCTCCAGCAGGTTCCCTTCAAAATTATCTTTGGCTAAGACGCTGGCCTTGGAAACCACATCCACCATCCTATACCCCCCAACCTCCAAACTCCCCTTCATGTCCCTCTCAGGAGCCAAAATGGCGTCCATAAATCAAGGAGCTAGATGTAATCTGCAGTGTCCAGAATGCAAGGGGCGAGGCTGCAAAGCATAATGCGACTGGTTCGCCGCTGTCATTCAGATGCAGGCAGCAGCACAGCGAGCCTTGCTTGCACCTGATAAGGGTGTGCTCAGAGTGAGCTATAAATCACAGATCGTGCCAAGGGTTCCTCCACTGATTTCACAGAAGCAGAGACAGAATGTGTGAGAGGCAAAGAGAAGAGAAGAATCAAGTACAGAGAGTATGGAGAAGGTGATTCCAAATAATCTTTGGTGATAGATGGTTGAGGATGACGATGAAAATATGAGGAAAAGTAGAGAGAGAGAGCACATCAGAAAGCAAAATGAGACGAGAATGCCAAGAATGAGAAACTGGGTGGAAGGTGGAGAATACAAGGAAGAAAAAAGAGGAGGAGGAGAAGGAGGGAGGGAGTGAATGATAGATCTGCAATTTACTCCCTATCTCATCTGGCAAGAAGTTTCTCCACACAAAAGGCCTGACCTTCAGGAAATAAACACCTTGCTCTCCCAGAGAGCTCTGCTGATGTCTGTGCTGCATGTCAATTTCATCACTAGGTCTCAGGACAGAAATAAGATGAATACAATTTGGGGAAAACAAACTCTCCCATCTAAACTACTCTGTTAGAACGGCAACAATTCCAATGCTTTAGTGAGTGCGTGTTAAACCTGTGGTCTGTTTTGACAAGGTCCAGCGAAATATTTTCACCACCAAGTCCTCCAGTTTAAATCACACAATAATATTCTTGTTGACATGATTTACAAACACCGTCTATTACAAACCGCTAAAAATCAGTTTTAGAAGTATACGAGTAATTCTGACCAGAACTGATGAAAAGCAAATTGACAACAAAAATGGTCTACCAGTCAAAAATTCACTATAGTCCTTTTATATCTTCTATAAAACATTCATCTACTCTTGTTTTGTTTTGTTTTTTAATTTTAATTCAAACCAAGAAGTCAAAGAGAACATCGTGACAATGAACACGCACCAAAATACCAAATGGCCTAGTTTAAAATTCACCTTTTAATGAACAATTTAAAAATCCACTTTCCCCACTTCAAATCCTGTAATGACGGCAGAGGAAAATCCTTCAGTGGAGTGTGATCTTTCCTCTTCCATCTCTAAAAGTGATTTAGGTCTTTGTGTCTCATCCTAATCAGTCTACCCCATCACTCCACCTCGAGTGGCAGCTCTCACTCACCCTAGCCCCTATTCAATCAACCCCTTATTCCTTATTCATATGCTAACCCCTTATAGCAGAACCCCTTTGGCCAAGTGTACTGTGAGATAGATGTTAACATGTGTAATCCCCTATTAACGCTCACAAGACAACGTATCCTCCGCGGACACCCTCTCTCCCCGTGGGATTTGCCCTGTGAGAGAGGAGGGGCTGATGGGTAATGGTTCAGAGAAGCTCCCCTCTGTTTCATTCTCCCTCCTGCCTCTTTCCCCTACATCCATGGTGTATGAGCTAAAGTCACTGAGAGTAAGTGTGCTTGCTTGGAAGATAGTGAAGAGCGTTGGCATTTATAAGGCATTTATTCATATTGATCCAAGCCCTAAAGGAAGTGCTTTGATTTGTAAAAAAAATATATATATATATAGTGAATTAAATGCTTCTAATTAAATTAAGCAGGTAATGTAGACATTACCCAAGTAGGAACCAAATGTGATTCCCATTTGGTAAACCCTAAATATGGAAAAGTCTGTGAAATGTCTTTATTACACATGGGTGAAATGCTAGCATTGAAAAACCCTGCAGCCCAATATAGTGTTTATGAGACTGACAAGGTTGTTGATTTATAAGTTAGATCAAAATAACTCTATAAATCTGCCAGTTTATTAGATGCGGATTTAACAATAAAATCATTTCAAGACTGTTTTCTTTGAACCACTGCTGTCACAAAATACACACAAGGTTTTGTTCTCGGGACTGCGCTTGGTGTCCTGTTCAGGAGCTTTGCATTTAGTTTTAGGCCACAGACCGGTTTCTGTTTTTCTTGCTATTCACTTTCACTTTGACTCTGTGTTTGATTAGCGCCAAAACTGTTTGGCTAGCAAGAGAAACAGGCAAAACTGACTGAAAGTCAGCAGCAGTAGGTCAAATCGAAATCGGAGCAAGTTAGTTTAAATGGTCATCGACCCACACAGAGCAGGAAAGGAGAAAGGTACAACGGTGAGTGTCTACAGCCGTGTGGAAGCTACACAGTGGAGGCTCTGTCACAGTTTGATGCTGCATTTTAGCCAGTGGTGTTGGAGGACTTTTAAAATTAACAGAATTATGATCACAGAAAAGGGATGTCAGAGTTGAAACCACCATGCAATACCAGCTATTTCTATTTATGCGTGCACCTATTTGCCATTTTCCTAGCAAATAAAAAGACATAAGACAGCTCAAGAATTTTGCACAGTACCTTATGTCAGAGAAGTCAAAGGCTTCTGCTTATAAGCATCTCAAGGGCAACACCCACCAGTAGTTTGTGACATTTAGAAAAAACACCCACTGTCAGGATCAAGATGAGGGTCACTGTTTCAAGATAACCCACTGTCATATTATTCAGCACCAGCCCTCTTGAAACAGCCCAATGTCCTGCAAATTACAAGAACATTTGACAATTATCCAACCTCACAATTTTCTCCTAAAAAATGAGTTACCATTCTGTCACAAACAGGCCGTTTGGGTTTCCATAAACTGTAATTAAAACTCTTCCCAAACCGTAACCATTTGTTTTTAGCATTATAACCATGCCTCAACAATATGGATTTCCATTTATTAAAAATAAAAATACTTTATTACTAACTGAATAAGAACATCCCAGCTACACCTTCATCTTGACTGTTTCTTGTGGTTGTGCTGTGGGCATATATGTTTTCTGGGATGCAGTAAAATTATACATATAAAGATTTTATAATGACTATGCTGTATTTGTGAAAAGTCATTTGAAGCCTAATAAAGTAAAAAAAATAAACAAATAGCACACATTTTTAAGCATAGATGACAAAAGGTCATCTACTCTAAGGAAGCGTTCAGCGTAAACAGCAGTGACATCATGTTTGTGTACTTAGTGGCTCTTTTAGGTTGGCCTGTACGTGCATGGGAGGTGTACGCATGCCTGGTTGAATTTCACATTATGTAATCTAATCTGTCCAGAGAATTACAAAGGAAACCTTTGATGGAAGACCTTGAAAAGTTTTGTGACTTTTTTGTGAGCTGGATCTCTTGAATCAGTTTCAAAGTCCAGGCAGACCTGTTTCTGAGAGCTGTTGATAACTTTGCTGCTTGGTTGTTGTTGGGTTTTTTTTTTGTGTGTGTGTTTGTTTGTTTGTTTTTTCCAGAGGAGCTGCATGGGCTAGCAATGAGAAGCATTTAATATCTGAAAACATTTTCTTAAAAATGTTAAGTGGTTTTTAATTTCTGGATGTAGATATGGGAGTAATTTCCACAATAACAGAAAAGAAATGCTAGAAAGTGTTTAAAGCTCCAGAGGTTTTGTGGTGCAATGGACTCTAAACACTCCCAAATCCATTTCAAGTGACATCAACAAAAAAAATCTAAGGGTGTTATTCCTTCAAGCTGCCAAATTTCTTTCCTCTTTCCCATTATCCCTCCCTTATTCTCTCTGGAAATGTGAAATTAGCTGAAACATGAGGACAATTACAAGAAGGCCTAGCATAAAGGCTGTGGGACTGGGAAAATAAACTGATCACAGACCCCTGAACAAATCTGGTTTACTTTACAAAGCCTCCTCTGAACTCCTGCCAACGTTTCCCCCGTCTAGAAATGTTCTCCCAGAGCAGCTTCGTGTTTACACCTTGAAAATCGCTGCATGATCAAGAGGGAAGAGACTCCGACGCGTTCCCTTCCTTTGTTCTGACAGAGGACGCTCGGCTGAGACTTGTACCTCAAAAGTAACATTAGAAATATCTAATTGTCTAAAAATATGCAACTCGTTCTTTTGAAGTTTTTTACCCTGTTTTTTTTTTTTTGGTTTTTGGGCTCTCTGCCATTAACATCA
>VUQR01015516.1:0-19939 GCA_015108515.1 Hemichromis elongatus | reverse complement strand
TTAACATCAAATCTGTGGGAAAACACACCCAGTGAGCTATCGTCTTTGGTGTCTCTTACTTAAGAATAGATCTTTTATTTCAGCACCAAAGATCACTGAGGCGTTATATAGCTTTTCTCATTACTGCATTTTCCAAACAGAGTGCAAGGGCCAGTAGTGCATGGTTGAATTATTAAGGGATAGTATTCATGGATAATGGTTTCAGGGCTGATGTGTTATACTGCACAGCTGTAAGGGGGTCCTGTGAGAGACACCAGAGGACTGTCGTTCATGTAAAATGGTTTTTATAACTGTGACTGATTTTTTTTAGTACAAAACTAAAGCACTTTATCATCACTGAAAAAGACAAACAAAAAAAACTTTTTTATTTAAGCTAGCTTGGGAGACTTATCTTCAACTAACCGATGTTTTATGAATATGACTTTGGTCACGACTACTATAGTCCAAAGAAAATTGTTATTTCTGTCTGCAGTAATTTACATTTGATGGTACGGCTCTGTTCTGGAAACTCCTTCTTCTTCTACAGGCATACACAGAATGAATAAAGTGGGAACAAGAGCAGCAACGCATCAGTTCAATGACTGATAAAGTTAGACACCTGAAAAGGTGTGGTTGGGATAAAAGTGTGTTTTAAAGTGGCTTGCAGAAACTGTAAGCAATTTAAAGCACCTTAAATAATCCGTACTATATTAAATACATTGTAGGGAATCAGCTGGCAAATGCAGCTGAGCAGGAATAAATAGCTACTGCGTCTTCTTAACTCCTAAGAGTTTCTATTTACCTAAAAGCTGGAACTGGACTTCTTAACTCCTAATTAAACCAGGTTAAGTTTTTGAAATATATATAAGAATGTAATGAATGTTCAAAAGGTAACACAAGTGCTGATACTTTTTCACAATTTGCTGAATACTTAGACAGCAGGATTAAATATTTATTGGCGTGATTGCAAATGAAGCTTCAAGGTTCTCAAATGACATACACTTCCACATGTACACACAGAAATATTTAAATAGCCAAAGAGTCATTGAGCGTGCCAATACATTCCAAACACGTGTCTCTCTCTTTTATCTTCAGGCCAAAGTATAACTTTTCTACACAAGTTTCCTCATAACATAAAAGTCAAGCACGCAGGAAAGTTAAAATCCAAACATAAATACTCGCCCTGATGAATCTGCTTGCTAAGTGACAAAAATATCACCTGAAAACTAGTTCTAAATATTTCTTGGCATATTTCATGACTAGATATCATTTGTTTTTATTATTAGTATTGCGTTGTTGTTTAAACAAACCTTCGTTAGCTCTTTGTTATGACTAGGAGACAAAAGGTACTTTGAGGTAGGTTAGCTGGGGTGGCAGCATATGGCTTTGGTCATGGTACAAAACCTACAGTGTCTGCCATATGTGAGTGCATTTTGTATGCTCAGCCTATACAGCCTTAGAGCTTAATGGCTATAACAATTATACATACCTCCTCTGATCTTGTATCACAGAAGACTTGGTTTCACTCCAGCATGATTCAATCAGCTGCAACATGTCTGCCGTCTCTGAAAAGATAAATTATGCCATTACAGTTCTGAACTGCAAGCACTGTGCTCTTGAAAAACTCTAGAGCTACACTGAGCTTTAAAGGAAATGTCACTAATTACCCCGCTTTTGTTTAGGATAATATTGTTAAGTCATCCATCATTGCAAAGGGGTTCTGTTCCCGCTGAATTATGAATAGGCATGTCTTTTGCCTCCTGGCAATATACTTTATATACATGATATTTTGGCTCCTGTCATATTCCTTACACTGAGGCTTTATTCAACAATCAGAAGTATAAAACAAACAACTACCCTAAAAACAGAGCGTATCAGTATAACAGAAAATGTACTGACGGCTGTTTAAACCTGCAGCTAACTATTTCAACCTACCTCAGGCATAACATTTTCTTGGCAGACCTAAGACAACTACTCTTTTAAATGGAGATGCAAAATATAAATTCCAGACAACATCTGACAACAAAGGAAAGTCAGTTTGACAGGGGAGACGCACTTAAATAATACATCAAGTACTTTTTTTCCCTTTTTTTTTTAAAAAAATCGGCTTTTAAAATCGCTTTAAATTATTGCAGAACCTTGCAGCATTTACTCTCCCTGAAATCTCCACTGTTTCTGGGAGATTTTTCACACCCCTCTCATTTCATTTTGATGCTAGCGTGTGATGGTGGCACAGCAAGGCATCGCTCACATTTCCAATAAGGTTGGCACAATGTGGCTCTGGACTATTAATATCGCACAATGCCACGACCACAGTGGTGGCATCTGCCGACTTAGGCCTCCCCCTTTCCTCTACCTCTCGCTCTCCTCTCATCCCCCACTCCTGTCCTTTTTTTTCCTCCCTCTCCATCTAGCTCAGATGGACTGTGCAGCCTCGTAGTATGACGCACAGCTTGGTGAAAAGCAGTTGAACTGTTGCCAGAAGCCTCATGCTGTTCTGGCTATTTCTATCTTTGAAAAGTAAATGAACTGAAATTGCAAAATATGTGCTAACTTCCTTCAAAGTCATCCCAAATGAGAATCTTAAAACTCATCAGCATTTTTTTCTTTTGCACTTTTTAAAGACAAAACAGTATCGTTTTTTCTCCTCCAGTACCATCACCGTTCATTCTACACAATTTTGTCTCATTGTACAAGAAACTGCTTGAGCTCTAAAGTCATTTATAAAAGTAATGTTGGATTATATCAGCTTTGGAGAGGACTAAAATGGGCATTTCTTATGGGCAAATGTTTGAGATTATGACTATAATATGAACACAATGGCAATTATATCAAACAGGATTCCTCTACAAAGGCCATGATCAGCAGTGTTTTATGTTTGAGGCAGCACTTCACACTAATCCTTTCTTAGGACTCAGTTGGCATTTATTATGAGAAACATTTTGGACAACTGTCCGCCCGCTCATGGCGCTCGCGTTTCATTAGTTTCACTTGTGCTTTAATTGATCTTTATTTCCCTTGATTACGATCATAATTAAACACCAGAAAGCTGTTCAAGCTACCAGCCATCTGCCAGGTTGGATGATGGGCAGCATCAGTGTGGGTATATGGGTACAAGGCCACCACGGTGCCCCATCAAATATGCTATAATAAGGTCAGCTGGATTTAGCTGCAGTGTGCTGCATTTTTGCAAATAATTTGTTAAAAACCATAAAAAGGTGTATTTTAGTTTTAGTTTTTTGCTTTGAAAATTAGAAGAAGTGAGAAAGAGAGTAAAGTGGATGATTGTAAAGAGACTAAAATAGTAGACTTATTGAGTAAATGTGATTACTGAATGAGTCTTTCAACACAGAATATAATACGTGGCTGGCAGGTTCTTCGGGACTTTATAATGGTTAAAAAAGAGAGATGAAAAGTAACAAAGTTCAAATTAAGAACCAATATTTTGTTGCTGTTTTAAGTAGAATATTTATTCATCTGTGTTTTACTCGAGTATTTATTTCTCTGACATTTTTTCACTTTTAGTCCCGACATTTTACCTCAAACATCTCAAGCTTTTGCTTTTTACATTGTCATAACACGTTCGTTTAACACAGTTGAGAGAAGTCATTTATTATTTGCGTTACTGTGTGTGCCTTGCCAATATCAATCCCATTTGAACCTCAATTGATATGACAATAGCATATAAAAGCCAACCCACTGGTGTATTTGTCATTGGTGCCAGTTGCAAATGACTTTTGTAAGAGATGCAGAAAGAAAGAGGCAAAACGACAAGTGAGCAAATGTCAGCAAACATAAAAAATGTGTCTGCAAGATGAAGATACAGTTGTTCTTACTGAGAGAAGAGAAAGTTAAAGTGCACCAAGTTTATCCTCAGAGATGGAGAAAGAATTAAGATAGAGAGAACGGGACTCTTATTATTATATCATATTAATATAACATGAAGTCCAGTTAGCTTTGCACAAAAATGATTAGTAGAAATGTCCTCCAAAGAGATACTTGATTTTTATATGTTGAGGGCATTTCAGAGCTTGTACTTTTCACTTTGACTTTAGTGAAGTTAAAAAACTACTTTAAGGTTAACCAGTGTATTTTTTCCACAAGTATCTGTAAGCAGCTTACTTCAGAAGCTGGATGTCTGAGACGGAAGTGATGTCACCTCCAAGTTGAGCGCATTCCAGTGCTAAAGTCGGAAAAGCGAGGAAAATACAGGATTTGTTTTGCTTCTTAGCAAGGTAGAGCTATTCATGTGAGCCTGGTCAATGCTCTGTATGATTATTTAGACTGCACAAATACACAACAGTGGCTGCGCAAATTCCAAGTGTTGCAGTTCTGCTATTCTTTGCATGCACTGCCGCCATCTTGGATTGTAAAGTCAGGGTTCGTGGGGGGTGCTCTAACTTTCTGAGTTGGATGTCTCACTCGTAGGGCCTTTCCAGTTGAAAACTGCTACTGATAACTTGGATATTCTTAATTTAAAGGAAACACAACACTAGTCTTAACAACGGGGATTCACTGCCAAGGTATGGCTTTAATTTGATGGACTCCATCTGAACATCAGCTTTTCTAGCTGATAACTTGGTTTAATTTGACTTTAGTGGAGAGCAGTACCGAAAGGATCCGATAAGAACTGGGGAGAAGATGAGGTAATGTCATGCGCCCTAACAGGATGCTGAACACGAGTTTTAACTTGTGCCTTCAACCATACAACTCATGAAAATGCAAGACTGTGGATCAAAGGCATCAATAGTCATCCAGTGAAAAGACCACATTCTCATGATGAAAACAGATGCCATTAAAAATGTCTACTTTACATTTTGATTTTCTTTGGATTAAGTCCTTGCTTTAGATTTGTGTTCATTCCAATTTTTATCGTCGAAACTCTATGCAGCTCAAATCGAGTTATAAACTTAATCAATCCTTGCCCTCCTGCATTGACTCCTTTATGATTAGCCGAGGTCACCGTGTTTTATTGACCTGATAACCTAAGATTAAAATGGCACAGTCTATTTGACTTGAAGTGGAAGAAATGGGCAGGGCAGAAATATAGAGCTGCACAAATCAGTCTCCTCTCAGTAGCTCTTACTAGTTAAACACATCATAAACGAGAGATGACGTGAACTAATTTCTTCTGGTGCATTCTCTGATCCCTTTGCTATTGTGAAAAGCAGTCCATAAAGAAAGCAATATATGAGAGGTGGTGTGTAAATCTGGGCTGAGGTGAAGAGGCAGACCCTGCATGAAGAGTGATGGATGAGGTGGGAATCCTGCCCTTTCTTTCTCCGTTACCCTCGATCTCTGAGGTCTATTCCATCTCTTTCCACTGGGATAAGGAGAGACATGCATGCATTCTTGACCTCTATAAGGAAACAAGGTGCTGCTGCCACAGCTGCATGCTGAGCAGGCCCTTGCTTTTCAGAAGCAGCCACTACTCTGTAGCAGGTTTGGGGAGTTTGTGTCTTGGCCAACAAATCCAATGAGAGACAGCTTCCTTTTATAGATTGTATACATGAAGAACTGAAGGACAGGGCATATTTCAGCACATGCAATATTCAAATTAGAAAATGAAAAGAAGAAAAAAAAGAGTGTGAAGTTCACTCAAACAGGATGATAAGATACAAACCAAAAGACTTCTGAAACAGTCTTGTTTCAGTTACACAATCATAGTCAAGAAAATTTAAACAGAGAATTTTTTTAAAACTTCAAAGTCAAAAGCCAAAAAGTCTTTAAAAAAAAGACATCAAGTCTTGTGTGAAGTTTGCTTATATGCAACATTATCACATGTACTACTCTGTAGCAAAGTTGTATAATGTCGTTTGCCATATTGTCACTGTTTTTAACTGAAAGGTTTTACTAGGAGTTAAATAGGGGTTAGCGGTCTAATTAAAGATCCAGTACGTTAGAAAGAAAACGTAGGTACAGTGTTTGAGATTAAGCTCAGTCTATGTTGCTGTTTTGAATTAATGAAAGTGCAAAATAGGGGAACTTTAAATTTATGCAATTTAATATGGGGAATTATTAATTAGATTTTGCCAAATAACAAGTTTCCTTCACCTAAACCTACTGAAGGTATTTTTGCTGCACTTTAAGGATCTTATTTACTTCCTGCTTGATCATCACTTCACACAGAACCTCCAGATTGTACAGACCTTGTAAATATCAAATAATTCAACATCAGAACCTGTGAATGTGTTTTAACAGTGACTCGCTAAAATGATTGGGACTTTTTGCCAACACCCCTGGACAGGTAAGATGAAATATTAATGCAGAAGTTTGGAGCCTTATGTGAAACAAAACCTAACCTACTAATTAACAAAACAGCAGTAAGTCCTTAGGTTCTGAAGTTCTTAAAACATATGAACTTGATGAAAAATCATTTCTTGACCTTTTTCAACATTGCCACTGTAGGTAAAAATTTAAATCCCCAGCCGTGAAAATTATTACATTTTTTTTCCAATTCTGCTTTTGTGCCAGCGAAATCAAACTGAGACACTGGTATAAACGTTATTATCCTTCACTGCTAATGTTGCAGTCCAACAACCTGTTTGAACAGGAATTATGTTGAAGAATTTCATGGGATCTATAAGCTGTTTAAGCAAATTACAGTATGGTAAAATATTTAGATTTCACAGTCATGCTCTGTAAAGACAATGAACCCATCATCCACTGTTCTACTGAACTCTGCCACCACCGTGGCCCCTTCAGCATTAACACATATGGCTTTCCTTAGATCATTACTTCCATTAAGTCATTAAGCCTTGGCCTAAGCAAAGGCTGTTAGTTAGTCACATTAAAGAGTTAACACTTTCCGTCTCCACAACCTGATGGGCTGACATGTCTGCCGTTGCAACTGACACATAGATCCTTCCCTATAATTAGGAAAATTGCTCTTAGCAGGTCCGCTGTTTAGTAATGGTCTCATTTCTTCCATCTTCCAAACTGCAAGAAGATGTCCCCATTAACTCTTTGCACCAAGGCTAAACCCCTTCTGTGTCCATTCAACACTGTTTGATCCATCACCACCCACCCCTACACCCCCCATCTCACACACACACACACACACACACTCGTCTTCTAATGGTTTTAATGAGCCAACTCATGGCCCTTTCCCCTTACAGATCTTTAACATATTTTTGGAGACCTTTGATCGAACAGCTATCATTTTAAACTTTTTGGGAGGGAGTTAATACTATATGTGAGGAGGGGAGAGGGCAATTTGGGAAGAATGAAGGATGGTGAGACGATTCGGCGGAGAATAACACGCCGAGCTTTCATCTCCCCCCCTTCCAACCAGTACCCAGCACTCCATCCCTTCATCTCACCCCTCCATCCCTTCGCCACCACCACACACCCCCACTTCTCTGACCAAATTAAATTGAAACCAGATGGAGTAGGGCCTGGACTGTGCGTTGTGTCAGATTGTCATGGAGCATTAAGCATGATTTCACATTGAAATGGTCTGCAGGCCAGAAAGAAAGCAATGAGAGACGTAGAGAGAAAGATAGAGGGATAGAGACAGAGAGGTGGGGCTTAAATGATACAGGGAGAAGAGCAAGACTCTCAGAGAGAAAGAGTGAAGGAAAGAGAGAAGACTGATGAATACGGTCCTGCTGCCAGCAGATCAATCCCACTGATCGCACAGCTGGCACAGGCTGATGATATGAACGCCATATGACATGGAGACAGGCCTGCATCAGGGAGGCCCAGGATGGTGTCATACCTTTACAGATAGGATTAAACATCCTACATAAATCTGAATCCAAATCCAATTATCTTGTGATTAAAATTTGCATATCACCCAGAAAGTTAAACTTCAATGGATTAAAGTTTTTCTTTCCGTGCTTGCTTTGCCCTTAAGATGTCTGGTTTGCCGCTGAATCGTGTATCTTTTTTTGTTCTACTGATGCCTTGCTGTTCCTTAATCTAGAATGAGCCCAATATATTTCCACTGAGAAAAGCCACAGCACCGTGCCGGAAAAATACTAGGCACAAAATTGGAGACCGAATATGTGGTCACCAAAATATGATTTCAAAGATGCATATTCCAGATTCTGTTTGGAATGATTTCCTTTCTCTAAATAAAACTTCCACTACGTAATATTCAGTTCTTTAACCTGCCAAAATGTCAGCTGGTTCTCAAAAGGCACCTAGGCAGAACTGGCCTTGTACCTGCACAAGCACAGAAGTGTAAGGTTATCTGGTTTGTCAAGCTAGGGAGAACAATGGTTAAAGACTGCAGTGTGCCTAAAATTATTGCAAACATGTGCAGGGAATTTGTTGCCTTTAAAATGGTTGTCTTCAGAAGATCGGGATCGGGATTTGCCATCTTCAAAGTAACTGGCGCATCATGATGGTGATAAAACTACAAAACGAAATCCCTGTGAATCACTTTAAGGCTGAAAGAGGTCCAGCTAGCAACTGCATTCAATCTCTTTATGATAGTATGGCGATTAACTGTGATTATTGGTGAACGTTTCAAATTTGTTACCATCAATATAATATAACTGAATTTGGTTGAATTGAACAAAAACAAAACAGTTGGCAACAAGAAAAAACAAATCAAAGGGACGTGTTACAGAAAAGTTGCATTCATGAGACTGGACTGACGCAGATCGACTAAAACAAGTTGGCGGTCTGTCTGCCTTTATAAATTAGATGTCAAACTTTCACCAATCTGGCTGAGAATAATTGAGGTCAGTCCACGTTGGCCCTCAATTGTTTGGAGACAAGTTTGCAACTGAAAGTGGTTGCCCAGAGGTTTAGGGTGTTAGACGCTCATCACTGAATGTGAACAAATTCAATCAAAATGCAACCACCGAGCAACAAGCACTTTTGCCTACTCCCAAGGAGGTCGGCATTCCTATTTTAATTTTACTGTAACTGAGTCAGTTATTATGCAACTGTTTTACACAGGGCACGCATATGCAAAAATTAGAAAATTTATACTGTGTCTAAAAGAACTGCACCCCAAAACCACACCTCCCTTCATCCAACTTAAGAAAGTCTTTCGGACTATTATTAAAGGCTAAATACCCACAATTTTAAAACCAGCATCTCTGGTTCGTGATTTGCCAAAGCTCCCCTCGACACAGGAACCATTATAAAACTAATTTCACAAGTTCAGTAGTGCCTCTTTTGTATCTTTAACAATGAAATCAGGACATATTCCTAATTTCCATAAACCTCCAATCTGCTCTCTTTCTTGAAACAATTCCAACAACTACATGAAACTTCACTCTCATTTTCTTCTAACTTTGCCCAACTATTAGATGAGTGTAATACTCTTAACCATAGTGAAACATTCATCTTCCATTTGCCACCGAGGGATCAACGCTCCACTTAACCTCTCCAGGGATAGAATTACAAGTTTGACTTCAACCACTGATATCTTCTCATTGCAGGTGTCATTACCCCAGCTTATAATTGACAGAAGCATTAACATGTCATTAACACATAAGCTTAGACTTATATTTGAACCTTTTAATGAGGCCATCATTCAACATTAATAGATTAGTTATCACGGGTAATGACTGAGGTGTCTTTGCCCGTCCCCACAGGTCGGTGTAAAAAAACACCTCAGCGTAATGTTTTTGGTTTGGGGGTGGTTCGGTCCGTCAGGAAATGAGACGGGAGGTCATTAAGGGCAAATGTAGGTAGACAAGACTAGGTACTGTCATCCATACAAAGGTCTTTGGATGTGGGTAATAATGAATAAAAAAGACTGCACAGTAGGCTAAAGACAGTTAAATAAAAAGAAAGAAAAACGTCAGTCAATAGTTTTGTCCAAGTGTACAACTAGCCCAGCCTCATACCTGCTATGATAAAAAAAAATTGCTAACATGATAATCAAACCAGTTAGCAATTATTCGACTATGTCTTTAGCCCTTTGTTTGCCAAAATGTGGCACTACTGAATTTAAGCTGAATTAGAGATAGATGGCTCTGCCCAAATGCTGGCCTTTAGCCTGGACACACTGTGCACCAAAATGAAAAATGATTTGTAGTGTGAATACATATCCAGAGAGTAGTTAATATATTAACTTTTCATCTAATAAATTACAAATGAATAAAGAAGGGGGAGATGTTAAGGCGATATCCCCTAGATGTTAATTCCAAACACACTGTGGTTCAAAAATCACTCACTGATGTAGCCCTTGAATAAGCAATTGCATTTTATCAGAAGTTTCCAGGCCATTAGCTTATCTGCTCTCTAACCCTTAAACTACTACCCCCCATGTGCCACATACTAATCACACTCGCTAGAGTCATTCCTTGGTTACATCAGGCTTTGAATTAAAGACTACAATTAATCTCCTAGAATGCCTCCTGTCACCTCTGCCACAGCTGATGATTGATTAAAGCTGGCTCTGTTGTGGCAGCGCCTGAACCAGGCTAGAGTTTCACCAACAGGAGAAGCTGTGTGAATGGTGAGGTCCTTTCAATGCCGGACTCATGGCTTGTGAGCCTTTGAGACCTTGCAATCCCCCTTCCCCTACACTCCTCTGATGTGAAAACCAGGTAGCCCTTTACCCCTCCACAGCACTCTCCAGCCTCCTGTCTTTCCTCCTTCACTCCCTTTTCGCAGTCCTAACGGACTTGGTGATGGATAGTATTTTACTCCTCAGAAACACATTGTTTTCTTTAGCACAGCAGGGTATTCTATTTGCAAAGGTCTGGTTGGTGAAGTATTGTGGATATCTATCACTGCAGAGGTGCCTCTGGTAAGCATGTTGCTTCCTTAAAAGGAGGAGGAGTTGTGTGCAATGGATAGTTGAAGCTGTCAGATCCATATTCTGACACAAGGGTAAAAAAAAACAAAAAACCCTATGACTAATGCTAGGTGTCTTTTTTTTTATCACACCAAGTTACCAATCACATGTAACAGCACCAAGTAATGATGATTTTCATATAAATAAATGTACTTGAAGGCTGTGGGTTGAGAACCTGAAGACTTTTTCAAAGGTTCTCAGGCAGACCATGAAGCCAGAAACCACAAATATTAGCTTGCTTCAACAACAAATGAACCAGACCACTGATAAAAAAATAAAAAGTCAAATTTTTAATAAGAGACACATTGAGTTACCCTGTCCAGCAGTGAATTCACACGCTCGCCATTATTCTAAGATGCGGTCATACAAGTTGGAGGCAATCATTATCAGTTGATCAACATGGATCAACTTATAACCTCTTTCATTGTTCCAATGTCACAGTATCTCATGTAATGCAACTCCCCTTTGAGTCACTCTCAAGTTACAATATCACAATTACCCAAATGGATGCTTCCAAAAGAGGGATTACCCATTCTAAATCTCCTTTTAGCACCTCATGTGAAAGTCAAAATGGCGGCATTTCGTAGATGGTGACAGATGACAACCTTGAACCCATAAGCGCACATCGGGGAGTCAAATCCAACAGTTTGAAAAGAGTCTGTCTCACAGTATTTCCACCACTCCTTTCACCTCAGGAGAGACTGAACACATATACAGAGGTCCTGAAGTGTTTTACATGCTGTCCTCTGAGGGAAACTAGGGGGCATTTGTAACACAGCTATTTCACCAGAGCGATGATGTACACACCCTGGTCATGTTGAAATAGATTGGAGGTGATGTGAAACACAAACAGGACGAGTGACTTGGAGACTCGAGGCCAGAAATGTATTTAATAAATAATTAAAGTAGTGTATATCACAGGTCCTTGCCTTTTATCATGTGTTAAAAATGTTGTGGAATTCAAATATACCACAGGTACACAGGTATTGCATATGTCAGAGTAATTTTGGCTTTATTGCTACCGAGTCTCTCACACACACACACACACACACTAAGAACACATAGACACATGAATGGGAGGCTAGGGTTCCTGTGTTCCTAGCAGACGGGGGAGTTGAACTTGTGACCCCTCCCTTGGGCGTGAGGCCCGGGGGGGTTGCAGTATCACAAAGCTGATCCACTCCAGCCTGCCTGGCTTGGCTCGAGCACCGCCTGCCCACCCACTCCCACAGCTGGCACATAACACACAGCACTCACTGTACAGCTCAGTGCCTCACAGCAGCACTACATGAGCTCATGCTATGATGCAGCGTTAAAGCACCGCTGTGAAAATCTCCCTAGTAAGTACATGAAAGATTAAAAAAATATATATATTCTTGAACAGAAAAGGGTGAATAGCATGAGAGGATCTCACTGAAAATATTTGTTAATTTTAAAATAAATAAAGAAAACATAATATAGCAGTATACACATAAATCTGATGTAATAAAAAAGTAAAACTGTACAGCGTTTTTTAGATAATATTGTAGAGAAAGTGTTTTCAGCAACAGACGTTTTTATCTCAACCGATTTGATTTATAGTTTTAAACACAAAATACAGACAACAAAACTCAAAATGAAATCAAGTGCATCACTTGCAAGTAGAATAAATATAAGCTAAACTTTAGCTTTTTATTCATCTGCTACAGATTATTATTAATGTTAATGCTAGTAAGCTTAATTTGTAATGCACACCAAGTTTTTTAATGCAAAATGTGTCTTTCAATACAGCTCCTAATGCAGGAGCTGCCATGCTTCATAGGCCTCAGTTGAGTTTCCAATCAGTAGTGTCATATGCATACATACAGCTTAACATTTAACTAAGAATACTGAATTTAGCATAATAAATGCAGATCATTGACATTTTAAATGTTAACTTACATATCTAATATTGCCACTATGCACCGTTTATTTTTTTATGTTTTACAAATTCAAAAGAGTTTAGACAAAGATCAATATTACAAAGTGAGATTGAAAATGCTATGTAATTTTACATTTTTATTTATTCTATCTTGGAGATCTGATTTTGAATAATGACACAACATGAATTAGCTTTATTATTTGCCAATGACTTACTAGAGTTTTAATAATTATTATCGTGGAACTCAATCAACATATTTAATGCAGAAAGTTTAGGGCAAAACGACAAGAAAGATTCAAACTTATCAGTATTTTTGTCTTTTTAATTTGATGGAAAAATGTAGCAGTACAAGTTTTTTCTGTAATATATTTGATGAGCGTAATTATATATATCATTATATACATAATATACATTATTAAAATGTATTAAATTTTAAAATTTATAAAAATTCCCCGATTCAAATACTTCAGACTGCAGACATGTTTTCTTATCCAAACCCTCAACTGTATAGTAATTCCAACATTAATTAAAAAGATTATTGGTTGAACGGCAACACTGTTTTAATAATTAGGGCATTTCAGATTCATAATTATCATTTTATAATTAAACATTTCAAAAGTGGATATGTGATGTGGTTGTTCAACCTATTAACATAATTATTTTGTACAGAATATCTTGATTTCTATTTTAATCTCATAAATCAACTATTGAAAGAAATGTGTATCACATAACCTTTAGCAGATACAGATAAATGTATATTTTCTGCTGCACAGTAAGACAAAATGAAAAAGAAAATCAATAAGAATCAAAATCACAATGAGCGAATAACATGAGAATCTTCCAGATCGAATTCAGCACCTCTTAATATATTTCCATTTGAGTTATGACATGCAGAAACCAAATTATTAAAAGTAAAAAAGTAAAGTGTTGTTTAAATATTTTCCACATCTTGATGTTTTGAGTTATTTTCCCCCCACTACTTATTAATGAGCCCCATGTCCTTTCTAAACACAGTGCAGCCAGTTTATGCTCACCAAGTTCACCAAGCTTTAAAATCCACACATTCTGGATAAAAACTGCACACCACAACCACATTCAGAGAAGAGAAAGAGAGGAGTTAGCACATGGTTATCAGGGTGTCAGCACCCCCTGCTGGTTTTGGCTGCATGACTGGGACTTCTGCCCTCTAGTCGACCCCCAGCCCATTCACCCAAATCTCTCAAGACCTGTTTTACCATATGATACAACAGCACCTTATTGTAACTTAAGTGTTCCCCAGGAAAATTAAGTGTTGAAAGCACTCAGTGTGGTCCAAAAATGTCTATTCTTTTTACTAGAGTCCATTTATGTATGAATAGTATGACAAAGTCATGTTTCTCCATTAATTTAAACTTTTTACATTTTCCAAGGTATCCTGTTCGATGACAAAATGTTATTTACCAATACCAGGCCACAGTAGTTTCCCAAATATTTATGCTTCTCTATATTTGACAAGTGTTTGTGTGTCTGCTTCCGTAACAAAAGTGCTAATGCTAGTGCTTGCAGTAGAAAACAACAAGTTAATGAGTTGGTCATGCTTAAGATAAGTTATTTATTAATGTAATCAAGACTATAACAATGAGCTGTAGTTGAGATACGAAGTTTTTATACATCATTATCAAAATAAAACTGTAACATCCTAGCTTTCAATTTAGAGTTTCTCATAAATGAGATATTAGTTTAGGAATGAATTTATGAAAAATCTAATGCCTAGAGTAATGAATGAAACTGGAATACTAAACAACCGTTATTGTATTATTTCAGATCTATTTGTGACTCGGTTTTTAATTTGATGAAAATCAGCCACCCCGGGCTGGGTTTATATAAAAATATGTTCGGATTGATGTGCAGTATTAAGCCAATTATTGCTTTGCTCTGATATTTCAATAATGCATTTCAGACACAAATGCAAAATCGAAAACTGCTTAAAAAAAAAGGTCTCCACTGAGACACCTGCTGGCATCTGACAAAATAAAAGACAAGCATACTTTATGGCTTTTGAGAAATGTTGCATTTAGGAAATAGTTATTTAGTGTAAGCACTAAATAACCATTTCCTTTACTACAGGTCAAAATCTCTGCTATGTTGTTTCAAATCAATCTGTTTACCCAAATTAGTCTTGCTTAAATTAAACTACATATAATTTTGTAAACAAACAATTGTCATCTAAAGTATTATGATTCTAAACCAAGAGTTTAAGCCTGATTTGTACAGACTGTGGAGTGCAACAGGCACAATATATAAAAAAAATAGCTTCACACCCTTTAAATACAGATAATCATCTATCACGGTAAAAGCTTTTTACACCACCATGTTTTCAGTTAAGCTTGTTTATTAACCCTCTTCTCAGGAGTCCCGCTGTATACACCGTCAGACTGTGTTTGACATCTGACCGACTTATTTTTTGACCAAATAGCGACTTAAAGTATAGCATGCACATACACCACAGAGCCTGTTTGATTTTCAAGCAAGTTTGAGCCCTTTTTGTACTTTGCAGATGACAGACAAATATCTGAGCATATGTTCTATGTCTGTGATATTTTGTTTCCTGTCAACCAATTAAATCCTATTCAGTTTATTTAATCCATCTAAATACCTTTATGGCCTTTTTAACTTTACTTTCACAAGTTTAGATTTTTAATTTGCATTATTATTTTTGTTGCCAGGGCAACAAGCTAACCTCAACATTTGGTAAAACTGCATCTATACTTAGACACAGGTAAATGTTACAGTTCAAAGTGATGTCAGTTTTCTTCTTTAATTTGCATATAAAACTCTTAGTTCTTAACTGCCCCCTGACTTATCTTTCCTCATTGGGAAGATTTACCAACCAAGGAATATCAAGGTCTCAAATCAAAGGGAAGGAATGTGAAAATAGAGACAGTAACAGCACATTACCATGACACCACCATCTTCCATTTGGACGCACGGGAGAAGGGTGACACTACAGGGAGTTCTGGGTCTTGTCGTTAGCCAGCAATGGGCTGCTCTCTCTGGGTTATCAGCCTACTCCCGTGACCCCCTGGGTGGAGCAGCAGGGCTGTTCTGTTGTTTCATTATCACAGAAGTTCACGTAGCATGGAGAGGCGCCATCATTATCCATCAGGCTTAATGAGACTATCTCACTGCCGTAAAGGTCAGGCAATTACTGCTGGTGCAGTTTTCAGCCTGGAGACGCGAAGAGGTTGGAGCGAGATGGAAGCAAAATAGATAGTACATGCAGACACACACACCCACACAAACAGCTCACATAAGGTCTACATGTTCAGAATTTGTGTATTTCACTAAAACTCTCTATCTCAGAAGTTTATTAAAACTATTTCTTAAACCACATGGTTAACATTTTTTTTAATTTTCCAAAAAAGATTAAAAAAAAAATAGAGCATAAAAATAAACACAACACAACACAACACAACAGTGTCCTGTACGCTAATAGATAAATGCATATAAACATTAATATCCCCGTCTAAAGTGATCGCTGGAATCGCTTATCTTGTTTTTTAAAGCATCGTTTTTTTCCTTGTAGTTCACTTGCAGTGTATGAGCGAGGACAACTGTCTGGATCATGTGCAGTATATGACAAGCCTATAATTGGATCAGGCATTGGACCTTTAACCCGTGGCATATGACATTACCTAGAGGCAGAGTGTATGTCTCTTTCACAGTTCTAACCATCAGCAGCCATGACTTCTATCAGAAATTATCTCAATATACACAAGACTCTTGGGGTCAGAAGGTAGAGTGGGTCGTCCACAAATCAGTGATCGATAGTTCAATGCCTAGCTGCTGAATGACAAATTTCTTATTAAGAACCCCAAAATTGCCTGGATATATGATCAGTATGAAAAAAAATTTTAAAAAGTGAAGTAATATATGTAAAGAACATAAAATAAATAAAATAATATAACTTCAGTCAATTTAATCTAATGTAATCTACTTTAACCACTACAAACAAAGAAGATTTCCTCAGTTTTTTTTCCAGTAAAATCTTAACTCAAGGTCCATTTACCAGCCTTTTCAGGAGCTTCTAATTGAAGCCTCATTAGCTATTATAGCTATTCACCATATGAAGACAGGTGGCTATCTAAAGAGACAGTGCACTTTATTTCTTTCAATGGATAACTGCTGGTGTTTCATGGGAATAACTTCCTTTATATACAGTTAAATGTTTGATAAAGGAAGTAAATAAACTACCGTCTCGAAAATACAGAGTTATGACTCAAGAGATAATTTGTTGTTGTCTGGTAAAATGCTTTGTTGTTTGAGCCACTCAAAAGTAAGACAAATAATCTGTTTGTGACATACTTGCTTTAGAGCAAATCTCTAACTCAGAGAGGAAATGTGCTTACATAACCTTGTCTCACACCTCATAGTGATATATTCTCATTGCTTAATTAGCAATGATGAATAATGATAACTTATCCAGTGCAATGACAACAATGAAATGTAGAATTTATTCTTCCCTATATTGCCTCTATTTCAACATACAATCATTTAATGCCAACCAATTTCTCCAGCTATGACAAGATACCTAAAGAAAAAATGTTTAAGAAAAATCGTACCCCTCCCTCCTGTCAGATCACTATCTTGCCTAGAGTGCCACAGGCAATCCTGGGACAGGTTTATGTTCCTCTCAGTGAGTTTGAACCACTGGTTACAGTGTTTTAACGGCTGGATTAATGGGGTGGCAAGAGGGGCCATAAATTGATAATATAACCACTGAACATACTTGCCAGGACAATTAAGATAATACAACTGGAAATAGCGGCCCCATGAATTGCCATGGTAAAGAGCAATGGCTGCCTTACAACGATGCACGCCCTTGAGGCCTTTGGCTGGAAACTGTCATCGTTGTTCCTCCAGATATGAGCGGCAATAAACTTCTGACAATCACACGACTGCTTAAAAGTAAAAAAGGACATTTTGAAAATATGGATGTTGCAGCACAAGCTTACTTTGTACAGACCTACTATAGCGATGGAATAGTTGTGACAAAGATTATAACAGTTAACATGCATCAGTTTAAAAAATACATATATAACAGCCTTTAAACTTTCCATATTCAGTCTAGTAATTTTTCTTGTCAAAACACAATCTACAGGTATAACTACTATATTACAAGGGGGCTTGACATTTGGAATAATATTACAGTAAGCAGAGTCCAAAGGTCAATGATCTTGGTCTGTCGTTAACGACTGTCATTTAGATCTAGAGCTTATGTGCTGAAGGTTCAGAACACAATTTGTTAAATGCCTCGCTCATCTCTGAGAATGGAAAAGGCAATAGGTTTCATCAATCCTTAGGAAACACTAATAATCTAAGAAGCCACCGACTGCCTTCCCTGAATAAAACAAGCTGAAAAGGTGGAGCCCTTGGGAAACTGTGCTTTCATAGATTACAATAAATCCAGTGTGTTATTTTAGGACTGCCAGTCAAGATCTGTAAAACGCAGCCATGCTGGTTTGTCTGTCCCAAAACTGTGGATCACCATCTCACTGCATAACAAGCAAGTGAATAACAAACACAAAGGCATAATAAGAGAGTGAAAAACGATGCGAAGAGGCTGTAATGAAGATGAAAAGACTTGCTCTGCGGCTAATGAAGATACATGCCCATATATCTTTGACACAGTACTAATTACAAGCTGGATTTCCATTAATAGCTAATGAAATATTAAGTTCCATTAGCTAATAAAAGCAGGCTACAAAAGCGAATGCAGTCTCACAGAGAGATTCAGAAATAGGTAAAGAGATTTTGTATAAAGTCCTAGTTTTACTGCTGGGAGAAAAATGATGAAAAGTCTTCTTCTTTATTACAGTTTAACACTTGTGAAGACTAAGAACGAATGTAGTCTGTGGTTTTTACAAGAAGATAAATATGTTTGAAGAATATAATGTTTGTCACAAGGATTGCATCGGTACTACATTTGTTGGGGCACAATTACAATCTGCTGCTGTATTATACTTTCTTTTTAGTTCTTTACTTTTCACATAGCAGTTTATGTTTACAAGAAAAATTCACAGAACCAAGTATAATGTCATATCCTCTGTTCTCCATAGACTTGTTCAAAATATGGGAGCTATTTTGTACATTTTGGAAGAGACAAAAAGCACAGAAAGGGTAAAAAGCTCATAAGGGGGAGTTTGAGGAGAAGAAAGGGGAAAAGTAAATCATTCACTTGACCTCTCCATAAAACCTTTCCTTAGTATTGATACTATTTACTATGTCTATTCACTCTTAAATTGTTGTAATGTGTTCAAAAAGCAACATGTCGCATGAGTGTGATATTACAAGCAGATATCAAGACACTAAACATGTATTCATTAGGGTATATTGCCTTAAATATTTCCTTAGAATAAAATGGAAACTTGGAAGAACGGATCGGTATTAAGTTAAGACTCCTAAATTGGTTACCACAAAAGCTTCAGTGTTCACCGGAAAGATCTCTCCCAAAGAACAAACATAACACAAACAGAGAAAAGGGTACAATTTTCAACAGAACATCATGGTGTGAAAGATCATTTTTAACATCCTGACTTTTTCCCATGGCTGATTTCAACTGTGCCTTAGGGAACCTTGCCAGTGAGCAGTTCCCACACAGCATTATAAAGCTTCATGGTATCCTTCTGGAGAAATACCTAAGATGATGTGCCCCACTCAGTATTCAATTAAAACTTTTCTGGATTTGGGAGTCAACTGTAACCCATCAGTGTCCTGCCGTGGAAGATTTCCTCCTGAAACTTTTTGTGAGCAGTAACTTGTTGGGTCTGCCGCTTGCAGGCCCCGCTGGTAACAGAGATTATTCACCCATGAACAGAAGAAGACAAACAGCTGGATCCATTTCTTACTTGCGCAAGGGAAGTTGGGAAGCAGGGTCCAGGAGCAGAGAGCTCCCGGCCCGCTCCCAGCCAACTCCAAAGAGTTAGAACTTTCCTGCAACCTTTATTGACACACACAGTTTCACAAACACCTCCTCCTTTACACATATGATCACAAAAGGTTACAGCAAGGTGTGTCTCTGTGTGCCTGCCTGTGTGTGTGTGTGTGTGTGTGGTGGGTGTGTGTGTGGTGCATGGTGTGTGTGTGTGTGTGTGCTGCATGGTGTGTGTGTGTGTGTGTGCATGTGGGTGACTTCCTAGTGATACCCAAAAGGTGATGGTCAGCCCCCCCAGGTGGGCCGTAAAGACAAGTCACTCACCCCAAGACCTTCACGTGAAATCCACACATTACTCTTTCCCACAGACAAGGAGACA
>VUQR01015514.1:26870-39930 GCA_015108515.1 Hemichromis elongatus | reverse complement strand
TATACTGAAATATAATAACAAGCACTTCATACTTTTCAAAGGCTTTTATCGACAATTACATGACATTTTTGCAAAGAGTCAGTATTTGCGGTGTTGGCCCTTCTTTTTCAGGACCTCTGCAATTCGACTGGGCATGCTCTCAATCAAGGCCAAAGCCTGACTGATAGCAACCCATTCTGCCATAATCACTTCCTCGAGTTTGTCAGAATTAGTGGGTTTTTGTTTGTCCACCCGCCTCTTGAGGATTGACCACAAGTTCTCAATGGGATTAAGATCTGGGGAGTTTCCAGGCCGTGGACCCAAAATTTCAACGTTTTGTTCCCCGAGCCACTTAGTTATCACTTTTGCCTTATGGCACGGTGCTCCATCGTGCTGGAAAATGCATTGTTCTTCACCAAACTGTTGTTGGATTGTTGGAAGAAGTTGCTGTTGGAGGGTGTTTTGGTACCATTCTTTATTCATGGCTGTGTTTTATATGACTTTGCCCCAGTCCTCAGCAGTCCATTCACCATACTTTCTGCAGAAGATCAAAGTCATATCATCCAATGAAGCCTCTTTCTGATTGTTTGGGGCATCTGGAAAAAGGCTTGTCCAGAGAAGAAAAGGTGAGCGCTATCATCAGTCCTGTGTCATGCCAACAGTGAATCATCCTGAGACCATTCATGTGTGGGGTTGCTTCTCATCCAAGGGAGTGGGCTCACTCACAATTTTGCCAAAAAAACACAGCCATGAATAAAGAATGGTACCAAAACACCCTCCAACAGCAACTTCTTCCAAAAATCCAACAACAGTTTGGTGAAGAACAATGCCTTTTGCAGCACGATGGAGCACTAAATGCACTCAGGCTGTGGTGTGAATAAAGCAGGCAGATCATGCTCTAAAATCTGTCTCGTTAATGTCTACCCAGCAGGCCACTCACATCAAGCAGTAAGGCTTTATGCCATCCATGATGATCAAAGTAACAGATCATAAGTACGCCCTGAGTTTTTCGAACTGTTTAATGACTGTGGCCCTAGTTCCCCTTACTCGCTTAAGACATGTGCAGGTACTAAAGAGACAATGGGTAGAAGAGCTACAGGTTATGTAGTGGCAGCTTTAGATGGTTCAGTCCACATCCCACTGCCTAGCCTAATTAAATGCAAAAATATCCCAAATGATAGAGACAAGATCCCCACACCCAGTGCAGCTAGACACCACAGCCATCTACAGTCAGTGGCTCACCTCATTCCTGCCTTGGACTCTAATGCTTCTTGAACGGAATGTCATTACAGCTCACAAAGTCTGCAAACAGATAAGTGGCCCTAACAATGCACCCTATGCACAAAAATTGGACCTGGGATGGGTCATAGTGGGAAACGTGTCTTTAGGTGATGTCCACAAAACTCCTGCAGTAAGGACTCTGTTCACAAATGCAACTGAAAGGGGACGTCCTACAGCGTTTGAGCCACATCCTAATGTTTTCAACATAAAAGAGAAACATTGTGGGATACAAGTTCCACTCAACTTCAGCACCCAGCTGGCAGACAGTCCTTGAGAACCTGATCATTTAGGATGTAATGTGTTCAAACAAACCAGAAACGACAACTACATCTCACCTTCCATCCAGGACAATGCCTTCTTAAAAATAATGGAGGAAGGATTAACAAGACACAGATAACAGTTGGACAGCTCCTTTACCATTTAAAAGTCCATGCTGAAAGCTCCCTAACAACAGACCAAGTTCTCCACAACATGGGCCTGAAGTTTAACTGTGTCTTCATTGCTCCATTGGTTCTGGGTATGGACCGTTCAACATGAGCATCCATTGCTACTGAGTGAGCAAAAAGTTTCCACCTTGTGACAAACTTTTTAGCAGCTGTCAAACCATAAATCTAAAAACACATTTCTGAACTATGCAGTAATTACATTTAAGGAATTCTTTTATCGCTTAAACTACATAACTATAAAGAATATAGACTCCTGTAGCTTTAATCACAACATCACATCACTACATAGACATTTCAAGTGCTCCTTTGACTCCAAATATTTGCATCATTTCTCATGAAGCTGCTTCAGGTCTCAATATAAAGACCCGGTGATATTTGATAATTCGCAGTTTTAACTCAAGAACAGAAACGATGTGAGGTAAAATTCATTTTATTGTTTTTTTTTGTTTTGTTTTTTTTTTATTAAATGAGCTGCTTTCAAGCATTAATTAAAAAAATAATCTACACCTAGATCTGGTCCCAAACTAAACAAGCCTGAGGAACCGAGCTGCTTTGCTGACCTCTGCTGTACAGACTGTGGAAATGCATACTCCAATATTTTAAAGAATAGCAAGTGGTTGGTTTATTTCAAACATCTAAGTGTGAATAAAAGTAACCTTCACGAGTAACATGAATATTGGTTTATAAGTATACAAATGTAATTTTCACTATTTCTATCAGCAAGTACAGGAACAGTTTGCATAGAAAACAGTTTGCTGCTACAACATTCAGCACACATTCAAAGTGTGGCACAGTCATCTGAATGACGAATGTGGGTAAATTATAACAGAGTTATAATTAGACCACAACAATGCTACATCTGATGGCATCTTTGTCTGTTTGTCAGATTCATACAAGCAGAGCGTTCTGATGACCCGTAGCAGCTACTTGCTTTACCTTTGAGCGTAACTGGAGTCCATGCAGCTCCTCAGCAGAGTTCAGCCACACGTTACCAACAAAAGTATTACATGAAAATGCTGACATGCAATGTTGACTCTTGACAGACATGACTTGTATCACAAGACAAAGGACAGAAAATCGAGATCTTTTACACAGCTGTCAATCAGTATCTCCAGTCATTCACTTGATTGATATTAACTTAATGTGCTTTTGGGCCATTCCCACAGCATTTGTCACAACACATGTGAAGGTGGATTTGAGGTCCTCGGATGTGATGTTCTTCAACAGCAAACTCCTCTGAAGGATTGCACCCTCCTCTAGAGTAGATCTAATGAAAACACAGCTGTTACAGCCCAGCTACAGACTGTTTTTATTATGCTTAAATGTTAACTTCCACTGTAATTGTAACGAAGATACTCACTCATTAGATTCTGTTATCCTGTTGCTGCTGGGGGTGTCTTCGGGGAAGGTGTCATTGACAAGCCAGTAAATAAGGGTCACATCGTCCTCGCAGTTTGCAAATGCATCACAGTGAAGGACCAGCAGTGCACCTAGGAGGCAGAAAACATCCATGCATCTGAGAAAGGTTTCACAACAACGCAGTCTGTCTTTTCAAAAGAGGCTTGTGTTACCTGGATGAGTGTTTATTTGGACAAAGCCTGGCCCAATTATCTCTGGAGATTCATCTTCAGAAACTGCAAAACATACTAAGGTTAAAAATCTTACTGCAAAAAACAAAACAAAAACATTTTATCTACCACATAACTATTCTGTACCTGGAAATCCATCTGCGAACAGCAGACACAGAGATCCCAGAACTGTTAGAAACACACAAAACGTTCACCAACGAATACAATGCAAAGAAAAACAAACTGTTTAGCATCATAATAAGGCCTTACCTTTGACAGCAGATGAGAGCTTCATATCGAGTTGTCCTGTGTGTCTCTTGCTGCTGACCAGTGTTTCAGATTACTGTATATATGGGTTTCCTACTTCCTCTTCACCCACACAGTTTGCATAAATGAGATGTGCTATTTTTTGTCTCCCCTTTTGTCACATCATGGAAGGTTGTGAATGCTACCTACCTCGCAGACGTATGGATGAAACACACATGATCAAGTTGATATTTATTAATCGACCTGGATCAAAACAAAATGATCACATTTGGTCTGGTTACACACAGTCCTTTTACCATTTAAGCTGGTGGTGAGGTGTACAAACGGGCCCTAAAACAAGTGCTTTATGCATTTAGTCTGACGGGTACCCGAAAAACATTACTAACCATTCTCTTCCAGAAATTTCAGGATGGAAGATAATGCACACACCACGTGAAAATAAGACCATCCCCATCTGCATGCTCACCGGTTAAAGGATCATTCTGGGATTTTTGTCATCTGAATCTCAAATTTAATTTTAATACTTTTGATGGATTTTAGCCCAGTGACATCATAACTTTGGATTGTTTATTTCCCTCCACACACAGTTTTGACTTAAATTTGTCTCCCTTATTATGATCTCTGCTCAACAATGGTAAGCAGAGATCCAGGAGAATTGTCTTACCACTCACTCACCACTTGCTAAGACACTGGATAAAGGTCAAACCAAAATGACTCTGTTGCTACTTGCCTAAACATGGGTGTTTTCCAAAAAAGTAGGGCATCATCAATTACAGTAACACCAAAATTTCCATTGTAAATCTAGGAGGTAGTTTCTTCCAGTATGAGTAGCACTTTTTCTTTACAAATATGACATATGACAACTTGGCTCCCTCGAGGTGTATGACAGCCCCTTGTGAAACCGCTGGCATTTGTGGTCAAAATACGTAACCGATGTGAGGCAGGAATTATTAGTTGTGAAACTAATGTCTGTGTATATAGCGTTAATACATTTAGGAGTCCCAAGCAGATATTTATTACTCATGTTGGATAACCAGCAGACACGAGGATGACACATTCCAGCATGATCCTTTAACCTTTTAACACTTAAGACATAAATTAGTAAACACCCCTCTAATGATTTCAACAACCGCTTTACTAGGCCATGAGATACACAGACCAATCAAATTCTGAGAAAAAAAAGAGAAGACAGAAATCCAATTTTAGGTTACTAATAAAATTCAAATAAACTTCAAATACAGATGTGCCTATAAATATGTACAAAAAGTATAGACACTTTTTTTTTTTTAATTGGTGTTTTAGTTCAATGTGAGGCCCTCAGTCTTTTTGAGCCAGTGCATAATCTTCTCCACATGGCATGTGTGTCCGTTTCTGCCGGTTTCTGCCAGCTACTCCAGACCCAGGATGTAGTTGATACCTTGCACAAATCCAATAATAACAGGCTGCCAGGCCACCAAGTACCGAAGCCAGTCTAAAAGTTGTCCATACATGACGTGCGGCCTTTCCCAGCTAGAATAGAAATGGTTAAGGAAAAAAACCTTGACAACAACCTGAAATGATAAATAAATGGAGAACAATAAAGAGGTCAACGTGCAACCTCAGTGATGACGCATCACAAGGAAGCAGAATCCATCAGCTCCTGAGAAATTAATGATTATCATATCAAACATGAATTTGACAGTTATATAAAGTGTCTTTCCGACCTCCAAAAAGGAACAGGAACCTCCTATACATATGCTTTGGTTTTGTTTATTTTAAATAGCCTGCGCTTAGCAATCTGGAATCCCCCCCACCCAAACTTGGCTGTGAAAACTTCCACTTTGATAATAGGAGAAAAAAAACAAAAAACTGCTGTGACTTGGCATAATTAGGTTTCAGTGCTTTGTTAGATCTCATTCAAAGCTCTTTCTTCACCCTCTTCTTTGCCTTCTTTGCAGGGTCTTTTTTTGTCGGCATTTCTATGCAGAAAGTTTATTTATCACTTCATTAGAATCTTTGAAATTACAACTAATCAGGAATCATTCAATATTTAGTTGAAAAATTAAACTAATGCAGACAGACTCCCAGAATAAAAAGGATACGGGTTACTGAACATCCTCTTCAGATCCACCTTCTCTTTGCAGTACGGGCACATCTGCTTCTTTCCGACAATACACCATCCTCTTATGCAGAATTCATGGAACCTGGATTTGGAGTTAAGGCTCAAATAGTAAATACTCAGACATCATTGAACATTCATCCAGCATTAATGCTCTAACACCAGTCAACAGGACAACATTTCAGCTTACACTGAATTATTTAAACCAAACAATAGTACAATTTAAGGACAAAGGATAATTCCTGAGCTGGTTTAACTACAGACAGCACTTCACTGCAGGGCGAGACACTTGTGCTGCACTGTTAATTAATAATTTTGCAAATGTGTGTTAATTTTTAAAAAAACAAACAAAAAAAAACGTAAACCTGGTGTTGCTTTAATGTGTATTAAAAGAAAAATTTGGATAATGCAGTTTTGGTCGCATCTTTTTGCAAGTTAATAATTTCAATATTACAGATAAAATGCTGTTTAAAATTGACCTTTAACTAGGAAGTCGATTTCCTATAAAGAATAAATAAAAGAAACCATCAAAAATGTTATCCAAAACAAACAAACAAACAAACAAAAACAAAAAACAAAACAAAACAAAACCTGAAAGGGCACCGCTTATCATTTACAACATACAACAGATCCTCGGGGAAGTAACAGAGACATCAACAGTCTGGCATAAAGGTCAGGTAAACCCTGGCAATTCCTCTTTGAGCTGTTAATTGAGTACACAGAATTCTCCATCACGCACCTGAACTTCTCTTTCACCGGTAACCATTGAAAGCATGAAAATGTATCAGTAAATGTCACAAGAAGGATACACATGGTTGCAAGATAATCGATATGTGTTCTCAATGATGCCCTCCTCACTGACATCTACAAGGATGGGCTGACCGCAAACAGCACAGATGTTGTCTGAGAGGTGTTTGGTTGGCATGCCTGATGCACTGTAATACTGGGGGAGGAAAAAAGCTACATTAAATATTGGGTTACAGCCAGGTGAAAATATACACCGTTTTAAATTTGTGCATTTACCCCAACAGTTGAAGCCATGAAGTCTGCACACATCTCTGCAAAGTCCCTTCCCAGGACTCCGTAGTACAGTCCATAGAAGAGAAGTGAAACACCAAAGTCCATGGCATCCTCTGGCTTTATCCTGGATAGAGGACACAGTACTGAAATCATCTCACTGATAATGTTGCAGCTTTATTCAACAGTTTGCTCCATAAGACAGACAAAAGCTTTACATTTTGGGTGAAAGACTAGACAATAAAATTTCAAAAATGTTTTATACTTTTAAAAATCTATCCTCTTATGATAATCCCAGGGCATCAAACCATAATTAGTGATATCAGTTTCTGGAAGTCGGATCTGAATTTATGAAATTATGGATCTTTACTTTTCGTATGTAAAAGCTGCTGTCTTGTCCTACTCTTTGTGATGCAGAACAGACAAAGGATGACGTTTTCTAACTGAAAATGACATTTTATTAAAGCACTGTACTATAAAACTAATTACTTGACAATTGTAATTCACCTTTATATACATACAGTGTAGGGAATAATTATTAGATCCCCTGTTGAAGTTGCTCACAAAGAACTGAACAGTCAGCAAGTCCTATCACAGGATCTTCATTTTAATGGAGAGAGTGAAATGAGTAACTGATCCCCAAGCAAAACATGACTTAGTACCTGGAGGAGAAACCTTCAGGTACTAAGTCAGCATCTGTAATTGATTGACTGGTTGACTGACTGTAATCTGTGTGGAATGTAGGCACATTGTCAGTCTGACAAATGGAAAATCAATTTCTAACTTTTATAATGTGTGTTTTCTTGATTTTTGGTGAACATTCAGTCTCAATTACAAAGCAATGAACAAACTTGAGAAGAGGTCCAATAATTATTTCCCCCACTGTAAACCTGAGGCCTGTTAAAGAAAGCAGGTTTAATAAACTCTGAAAGCTGAAAGAAAGTTGCTGAAAGGTAAAATCATCATCAAAGTAGTCAGTCAGGTAGACAGACACTTTTCACTAAAGCTTCTTCTTGTAATGCTCTCAGTTATGTTGGAAAATTCTTTAATCGCAGTGTGTGCAACATTAAGTACTTCACTTTATAAATGAGCAAAAACCAAATCGCACGGATGGACAATTACGAAGGAAGAAAGCAAATGTAATAAGGAAAACAGCGCCATCTAGTGGCAGCCAAGTGCTAAAGGCTGTATCACAGAACCTCATATATTTAAAAATGAAAAAGAACGTTACACTGAAAAAATATTTCTATAGTCTGCCATTCGAAGGGTTTTAATTGGAGTAGATTAACATCTACTGATATTTTTTAAAAATTGCATTAATGCACAATACATACCTGAATATTAGGTTAATACCAAAAAGTGTAAACATGACGACAGTGTAGCCAACTATTCCCGTGCCATAGCTGATTTTATACAGGAGGAGGAACCACTTGTACACCAACCTACACAAACCAAAAAGTTGAATCAGAATATACCAGGATATTTTCCTGACAATTCAGTTCTCATACAGAGAGAGGAACGGGTCTATTTCCCGGAATGTGTGTGGGTAAACAATGGCTTTACCTCGGTGTGGTGCAGGCCAGTGGTTTACGGGTAGCACGGAAGGAAATGTACGCTGTGATTACAGAGAAGATAAACCACGTGGTCAGGAACCTCCACCAGTGAAGTTTGGTAGTGAAGTAGAGAGGAACTACCCACATCTGGAACAGAGTCACCAACTACAAGGCAGCAAAGTGTGCAACGTTAAAACACGCATGTAGCCCTGACCACCATCATGTTGTGTTATTCCCACAACATTCATGTTGTGCAAACACAAAAAACACAAAAATATGACAAATGACTTCACATAAATAAGATCTCTTTGAGAAAAATAGTTTTAGTTGGAATTATGTATGGGAACAAAGAAAACCAAAGGAACAACACTATTTACTGTGTAATTTCACTTCCCACACAGACACACACACACACACACACGCACGTACGTTCCCAAACAACCAAAACTAAAACCATTTTATTTCAAACTGAACAATAACCAAATATTTAGTATGACTTCTGTGCCTTACATTGTAGGACTTTGGATGTCTCTGTTTCCACTGCACAAGGACTAGCTGGGCAACGACCAGGGTGACAATGAGTATCAGCACCATCTCTGCGTGCATGGCCTCATGGCCTTTGTGTTTGGCATGCATTCTTGCATGATCAATCCTGTGGAGGGGAAGAAAAAAAAACAAACTTATTTCAACAACTGGCAAGCCTGATATACAAAACACAAACAAACCTTGCGTACTAATGTGTAAAAGTCATTTCAAGATCAAATCTGCATCTTCAAGTACAAAACATTTTGTTATATAGATTAGTTATTGTCTTGACATTGGTCAGCAGAAGGATTAGTATACTGTCCAATATCTTCTTTTTTTTTTTTTTTTTATTGCTGCAGAAGATATTCAAAAAAAAGAGGGATGAGTAATTTAGAAATACTGTCCTAAGTTCTGTCCTGTTCAAAAGATGAATTACACCTCAGACTGCACTGTTTACAACAGTTTTAGTACTGTCTGTAGCAGTGTATGCATCACGGCTAAGCAGATGGTCAGCGCTGAGTCATTACATTAAGCTGCTAACTAATTTGTTAAAGACACTACTGGTGGGTCAATGAGCAATCATCCTACCATTATCTCTGTTCAACACAACTCTAACACACTGTATGTATAACAATAATTGCAATAAATATCTGATTTTTCGACACTTAAATTAATAATAATCAATAATGGCCAAAGAATCCAGAATCATGTTAGGAAAATGTACAGATGCGTGACAAAGACACTAACCTCCACCTTTCTTCTTGTGAAAGCTTGGACAAATCATACTAAAAGGAGAGAGAGAAAATTAGGTTAATAATTAGCATTTTAAAGAAAAAAGTAAAAAAATAATCAAAGGAACAGCTTGTGTGAAATTACATTCTTCTTTTTGAAATCAAATCATAATATAGTGTGCACTGATCATAGAATTGTTTCAAAATTCCTATAAAACAAGCCAATCCCTCAAAACTGCAGCATTTGCATCACCTTTTACACAGTTGGCTTTAAACCCCCAGGTCTTACACTGCATACCAATTATAGAGCAGCTTAAAAAAACTGCAATGGGATTGAAACATTTAGGTTTGGTTGAGCAACAAGATGAAAGGCAATTTCATCCTGAAATATCTATAGCGTGCTTAACAGGTAGTCCCTCCCATGTTGTTGAGCTTGTTCAGCTACTATCCCTTTATTCAAAAAAAAAAGAAAAAAAAGAAAGAAAGAATTGTTGATGACTCCTCTATTTGTCATCGGCTAAATTAGGTATACGAATAACAGATGCAAGTACACATTTAGGGCCCACATCCATTTATTAATCAGTTCTACGATGTTCCTTGTCATTTTTTTTTCTTTTCAGTTTTTACCCTTCTTACATTTAACTGATGTTACCATGAAAAAAACAAAACAAAAAAAATCAACACACATTTTAGGTATACCTGCCAATTATTAGCTTCATTGCATTTTTCTCACTCAACAGATCAGTTCATCTACGCGTTGTTTTTCACTTTACAGACTAAGATGTAATACAAAAATAGGTCAGTGTGCCACATTAAAGTTTCTACTGAAAGGGTTCTATTCAAACCAGATAGAGTGAAATCATCAGCGGCGGGTGTAAAGACCTCTTTGGAATTTTTCCAGGTTATAGTGATGCCACTTTTGCATCACAGTAAGTGTTCTGCCTCCTACCACTTGCTCTTCACATCTCAGACTTTAAAAGCTTTTATCGCAGACTCACACATCGTTCACACACTGTTCACATCGTGACCTTTATTAGTTTAGCATCAAGCTCGATTAGGTTTGACAGTAACGTTGAAATCCCACAGGAAGTGATGTAGTCTTTTCTTCTGTCTGACTTGTCGTGGCTAATGCATTTGGTAACCTTTGACCCCTACAGCCACATCAGCTTTACTTGTAGGGCTAATAATTCAGACGATCATATATTTCACAGCTCAGATGAACCATTCGCGAGTACAAAAATCTCTTATGAAATTCAGTAGTTTAAAAAAAACAACTAACTTCGGTGCTATGGTGCTACTTTAGTCACATGAAAGTAACTAACAATAATTAGCTTTGTAGTTGCACTGTCACTTTGACCAATGAACAGAACAGTGCATTTTATACAGACACCTCTGCTCGGTAAAATATGGCTAAGTTAACAAGCAGCTAGCTATTTACGGGAGTCTAAGCCCATGAGTAGCTATTGGGTTAGCAGCTAGCAATACACCATAGCATAAATTCGTTTTATCTATCACAATACCTCAGTATGGTCCGTTATTCTCACCTGGTTCGGTTCATCGTGATGCTCCAGTCCATGGTCGTGCTCTACACCATCAACCTCCACCTCAAACACCCCGGCCATCTTCGGAGTGCTGCTTTATCGTTCCGGGTACATTAGCATTAGCGAGAAACCGAGAACATCCGGTCTTGTATGTTTTTCTTCCTTCAAAATAAAAGTCGTAACATTTATAGCTTAGCCTTTTGTTATTGCTTCTTGAAGTCATAGTTTAATGTTTGAAAGTCTCAGATCTTCACCGTAACCTTTTTTAAAAAAATATAAAATATGTATAAAAAATATGCATATAAATACATATATAAAAATACTTCTATGTCACACCAATCCTCTGAATATCCTCCTTCACTACATCCATGAATCTTCTCTGTTGTCTTTCTCTTCACCTGAATGACAGGTCCATCTTCAACATCTGTCATCTGCACATGCAAACCACCTCAACCTTGCCTCTCTAAAAAGTTCAACCTGAGCTGTCCCTCTGATATGTTCATTTCTAATCTTGTCCATACTCATTCGTCCCAATAAAAATCCTCTGCATTTTCAACTCAGCTTAATAAAGTATGTAGTAAAACAGAAAAGCAAGTATACGTCATTTGCCTCATTAGAAGAGTGTAAAATGTAGCTGAAAGCGCAACAAAGTGATTCACTGAATCAGCATTTATTGTTACAATGTAGGCTGACAGAAGCTGTTAACATGAGAGAGCAATTTTCTGCTACACAGATTTCCTAGATCTATGCTTGTGGCACATATAAATGTGAAATTCGGTGTTGTTTGTAGTTTGTTTTTGGTTATTCGGGGCGTTTAAAAAACATGCCACCTAACTGTATGAACGAGCCAGTCCTGTTGCAGAAACACATAATTTCTGTTGTTTTAAAGTATCCCGCCAGATTTTTGGTCCGGAAAGAGGCATGATGAATGTGATTGGTTTAGAGTCTATTAGTCTCGTGTGATTGGCTGAGCGCCTGACACACTTTTGTGTAACTGGCTCGGGGTTCTTTGGCGCTCTCAGTTTGAGATTCTACTGTGATGCTTGATTGTTCTCGCAGGTTTTATAACCTTGTTGTTAGCTACTTTGCGCCACAGTTTCTTTAACTCGTTTCCAGCTTTCAGCTGAAAAGATACCACCAGCACCTGCTTTCCGAGGAGACTCGCCGCTTTATTTGTCACCATGCATGTTATCAAACGAGGTACTGTAGCTAACTAAGTTCCTCTGTCAGAGAGGTTGTTGCATTTAAAGCAAACCCGGTCACCGGCTTTGGTACAGTCGTAGGGGAAAAAACCGTGAAATGTATTTAGGTTGCAGTAAATGTTAATAGCTCAATGAAATATCGCAAATTGTGTGTGTTAAACACATGTCAGAGGTGCTTTTTGTTTCTTTGTGTGGTGTTTCCGTCGAGACACCAAACAAAGACTCGGGTTATAAAAGGGCAGAAAAAAGCGGACAGATAACCGGTTGCTGTTTTCCCCGCGGCTTGTGTTGTTTTTTTTGTTTTTATTTTATTTTTAATAATTTGAATTCATTCATTCATTTAAACGTTTCTATTCGAAGTAGAGGCGGGACACCTAAAATTTTGAAATGCGTAACTATTGTTCAGCAGCCTTTTCCGCTGTTTTACACCATGTTCACAGGCTTCCTTCTGTGACAGATGTCTGTGTGTGTGGAGGGCGCTTTTGACGTGTTTTTATCGTCTGTTTGTTTGGCGCGCAGCAGCAGCGACCTTTCGCCTTTTGTTGACATGAACTGGTTAGGGCAGGTGATCACTGGGAGCTTCCTCTGAGCTAATGAATAAATTGAGCAGAAGAGTCAATTAGACGATTATATGCGGTGTGTTTAAGACAGGTTCTACTAGTGAACTGTTCAGAGGAAACTTTACTTCAGATTAATGAACAAACGAGTTTGAAGACTACTGAATTTAATTTGTGTTTGTGTTGTTTTTTGTTTGTTTTTCAGATGGACGCCGGGAGGCAGTTTCCTTCGATAAAATCACATCTCGCGTCCAGAAGCTTTGCTATGGACTCAATTGTGACTTTGTGGACCCTG
>VUQR01015514.1:0-26850 GCA_015108515.1 Hemichromis elongatus | reverse complement strand
CCCCATTAAAATACACCCCCCCCCCCCCCCCAAAAAAAAAAAAGACAAAGAAGGGTCAGGTGATGAACTAATGTGAAAGCTAATATCTTTTGTTTCTGTAGGCCCAGATTACCATGAAGGTGATCCAGGGTTTGTACAGTGGAGTCAACACAGTGGAGCTCGACACTCTGGCAGCAGAGACTGCTGCCACTCTCACTACCAAACACCCAGACTATGCAATCCTGGCTGCACGCATTGCTGTGTCTAACCTGCACAAAGAGACCAAGAAAGTATTCAGTGGTAAGTGCTGATTTACTTGAAGAAATGAAATACTCTACATCAGGGATGTCAAAGTCATCGTGGGCCACATACACTGACACTTTGATTTTAAGTATGCTGGACCAGTGAAACTACCTGATAAATCGGAAAAATGGCACGCACAAAAAAAGTTCTGGTAGTGCAATAGTGGAAAAACTGGAACTTTTATGTCATTTAATTTTCGATCTTTTAATTAATTACTTTGCTGTAGTATGAATAGCAGTAGAGTCTTTATCATTAGGAAAAGCTGCAAAACATTTAAAATTTCAGTTCAAAATCTATGCACTACCATCCAGTGGGCCAGATTGGAGTCTTTTCCAGGCCGATTCAGGCCCTCACGCCTTATGTTTGGCACCCCTGCTCTGCACCTAGGTCTTGAATTTCTGTGCATTTTATATAATGTATATATAGGTATGACTTTGCATTGAAATCATAGCACTAGTAGTCTACCAGTGCTCCCTGCTGCACATCTTTGGTAACTAATAATGCTTCACACAGGAAGTTGCTGAACTTATTAGAAACACTTGAATAATCAGTACTAATATTGAACTGACATTCCCCTTTGCTTGTGTAGACGTTATGGAAGACCTCTACAACTATGTCAACCCTTTAAATAAACGTCACTCTCCTATGATCTCCAAGGAGACGCTGGACGTTGTCCTTGAAAATAAGGCTGTAAGTCGGGTTTGATTTTATGCTTTGTTGTTCTCCTCACAGTTAAAGTTTGGTGGAGCTTTTTAACACATTTTCCTCTATTTTTTGCAGCGCCTCAACTCATCAATCATTTACGACAGAGATTTCTCTTACAACTTCTTCGGGTTTAAGGTAATTTCTCATTTTACCTTACGCTTAACATCCTGTGCATTAGAGGTGGGTGAAAACCAGACACATTTTATCACAAAACTTCACTCACAATATGATATTTTTGCCATTTTTAACATGTTGCAATATGCAGAGTATTGTACCAACATATATACTGTGGTTTACACTTTTTTTTTAACTGCAAAATACGTTCTCAAAGTTAAATTTTGTCGGTATCTTTTTCCTCCAATAAAACAAATATATAGTTCTTTATTTTTTGCTAAAATAACGCTGTCACTAAAACCTGCTGTAAATGTTTCCATAAGACGGCATCAGTCTGGTACTGAATGGGCTCAAGGTGACAATGATAAGCAATCTGTTATTGATAATACAGCAATTAACTGATAAATTGTCAAAAAAAACATGTCAGCAATCTGTATTTACAAATTAGACAGCAATTATTTGCAAGCCTTTCACAATCTCTCTGAGAGTGATTGAAGAAACGTTGCTTCCTATAAAGCAACCTCTGCACAAAGCATTCATGAGCGTTCAACACCCTCAGAGGTCACCAAAAGTTGCAAAGATCACAGAATGTGGAAAAATTATTTTCATTATTCAATAAAATATCAAAATTATGGGGATGTATCAAATTTTTCTCTGACCCCGAATGTGCGTACACTATGATTATGAATCTAATTTGTGCGTTTTGCTTTGACAGACTCTTGAGAGATCGTATTTGTTGAAGATTAATGGCAAAGGTGAGAGTGAAATTCCTTATGACTTATTGACAAGCATGTTTATGGGTGCAGGCCATTAGTTGCTAACTATTTAACGTCTTTCTCTGTAGTTGCTGAGAGACCCCAGCACATGTTAATGAGAGTGTCAGTCGGGATTCATAAAGGTGATATTGATGCAGCCATTGAGACCTACAACTTGCTGTCAGAGAAGTGGTTCACTCACGCTTCTCCTACACTGTTCAACGCTGGCACCAACAAGCCCCAGATGTCCAGGTAAAGAATTTAAAATTGAGGCTGCTGATACGCTCCGATACTGTGGGGATTTTTTTTTTTTTCCTAATATGCTTTGTTTGGATTTTTGCAGTTGTTTCTTGCTAGCCATGATGGATGACAGCATCGAGGGTATTTATGACACGCTGAAGCAGTGCGCTCTTATCTCGAAATCAGCTGGAGGTATTGGATTAGCAGTTAGCTGTATCAGAGCAACAGGCAGCTACATTGCTGGGGTGAATACAGTTTTGACGAGTTGCTTTAATTTATGCCATGTGTTTTGGTTGTTTTTTTTTACTTAAAGTGGTGCATGTTTGTTTTGTTTCTTAAAGACTAATGGCACTTCTAACGGGCTGGTTCCTATGCTTCGTGTGTACAACAACACAGCACGTTATGTTGACCAGGGAGGCAACAAGGTAAAGATGAACTTTATCATAAATTATGGAAGATGTGTTTTAACAGTGTAAAAAAAAAATGGAACTAATTGCATGGAACGGTTTTTGTTTGCTTTAGAGACCCGGGGCGTTCGCTGTGTACCTCGAGCCATGGCATTTTGATGTGTTTGAGTTTTTGGAGTTAAAGAAGAACACAGGTAAAGAAGAACAGAGGGCACGGGACCTGTTCTTTGCCTTGTGGATCCCAGATCTCTTTATGAAGCGAGTGGAAACCAATCAGGTGATTACTGGAGGAAACCCAATGCTGGCCAAAGTTGACTTCAGGGTTTTTCCTAAATGCTGAATAGGAACAAATCTTATCCTTCTTCTGCTTTCATTGTAGGACTGGTCTCTCATGTGTCCCAGTGAATGTCCTGGATTAGACGAATGCTGGGGGGAGGAGTTTGAGGAGCTCTACACTCGGTAAGATCAGCACAACAAACTCGCTTCCCAACAAACGGCTCATTTTTCAGTGCTAACCTGTCCCAGTGATGGTCTTGGTTCTCAGATATGAGAAGGAGGGCAGGGCTAAGCGTGTGGTGAAGGCTCAGCAGCTCTGGTACGCCATCATTGAGTCGCAGACAGAAACTGGTACACCATACATGCTTTACAAGGATGCCTGCAACAGGAAGAGTAATCAGCAAAATCTGGGCACCATCAAATCCAGCAATCTGTGCACAGAGATCGTAGAGTACACAAGCAAAGATGAGGTGAGGGGTAGAAGATACACTGTTTTTGGGACAGCTGTGTGTATTATTCTGTCAGAACCTGTTTTCAGTTTGGTTTGTTCTCCTAACTCAGGTTGCAGTGTGTAACCTAGCTTCCATCGCCCTCAACATGTACGTTACTCCAGAAAAGACCTACGACTTCAAGAAACTTGCATTTGTTACCAAAGTCATTGTCAAGAACCTGAACAAGATTATCGATATAAACTACTACCCTGTGCCTGAGGTATGACTTCCTTTCTGGTGTTACAGCCATTGAGCCAAGTCTCATGAGCTCTCTGTAAACAGTTAACTTCTCCGTCCCTCTTTACAGGCTGAAAGGTCTAACAAGCGTCACAGGCCAATTGGAATTGGTGTGCAGGGTCTGGCTGATGCTTTTATCCTAATGCGTTATCCGTTTGAAAGCCCAGAGGCCCAGTTGCTCAACATTCAGATCTTTGAGACCATCTACTATGCTGCCCTGGAGGCCAGTTGTGAGTTGGCAGCAGAGCTTGGCCCTTATGAAACCTACCCTGGCTCTCCTGTCAGCAAAGGAGTGAGTAGATATCAGTGTTTCAAAACCATCCAGGGATATATTTTAGCAGTTTTAGATCAAAACCTAAAAAAGACATTTGTTTGTTTTTTCAGATCCTTCAGTATGAAATGTGGAATAAGACCCCAACAGATTTATGGGACTGGAAAGCACTAAAGGAGAAGATTGCCAAGTAAGTTTTCCTAAATGCCTCCTTTTGTAGTTTTAAATTTAGAGCTCATGTTAACTGTAAGTGGAGGCTGTAGTTCTTACTGTCCATCCTCAGGCATGGTGTGAGGAATAGCCTGCTTTTGGCCCCAATGCCCACAGCATCCACTGCCCAGATCCTGGGCAATAATGAGTCCATTGAGGCATACACCAGCAACATCTACACCCGCAGGGTGCTTTCAGGAGAGTTTCAGGTGAGCTCTGAATACATCTACCACAATGTGTGTTAAGTCGTGTGCACAGCAAAGGCAAGGCTGCTATGTGTGTTTTCAACATGTCCTATAGATTGTGAATCCTCACTTGCTGAAAGACCTCACAGAGAGAGGACTGTGGAACGAGGACATGAAGAATCAGCTCATAGCTCATAATGGATCCATCCAGGTAAAAGGCTTACGCTTAATTATAGGAACAATTGACTAACTTCACTTGTAGAGAACAAACAAAAGTGAATTTGTCCATCTTCTCTTCAGAACATTGATGAGATCCCAGATGATCTGAAGCAGCTGTATAAAACTGTGTGGGAAATCTCCCAGAAGACTGTCCTCAAGATGGCAGCAGATCGTGGCGCATACATTGACCAGAGCCAGTCCCTTAACATTCATATTGCTGAGCCAAACTATGGAAAACTTACTAGCATGCACTTCTATGGCTGGAAGTTGGTAAGTTGGGACCAACTGATTCATGGTTAAGGGGGAAATTGAGAAATATCCAAATGGTGCTAAAACTTTCCAATTTTTTTCCTCCCCTCACAGGGCCTGAAAACTGGCATGTACTACCTGCGGACAAAGCCTGCTGCCAACCCCATTCAGTTCACCCTGAACAAAGAGAAACTGAAGGAGGCACAATCGGCTAAGAGTGTGGAGGAGGAGACCAAAGAGCGCAACACTGCAGCCATGGTCTGTTCGTTAGCAAACAAAGATGAATGCCTGATGTGTGGCTCTTAAATTAAGTTTGCTACGCTCAAAAATAAATCACCTCAACTTTTCCACCTCCGTGTTTCTGAAACACTTGGTGCTTTTTTCCTGTATATGATGTAACATGTCTTCAGAATACAAATATTTTCAGTTTTTATAATTTAATATTTTCTGGATTTAAAAAATGTTTTTCTACATCATGAAGTGTTGCATGCATGTTTTGTATAGAATTAATAGGTTATAATGAATGAATGAATGAATATTTCTTTTAGCTTCATTTGGATTATATTGATGAATTCAGGTTGACCTGCATTTTAGATGAATGAAAAAATAAAACATTATCCAGTGGTCTGAGAATCAGCATAATTATTGTCAAAGATACGGTGTACAAGTTTTGGGTTATAGAACAAGACATCAAAACCTGTTGGAGAGAGAGCACTGGGTTCAGGTTGGGCTGATTAGAACACAAAAACAACGTTTAAGGAGAAATTGTAATAGAAAGGGTCATAAGCCAAGGTGTTTTTCCCCTGCAAGTCTGGATGTGTGCCATGGGACCAAAGCTGCTGCAGGTGATGAATTAATGAGCCGGTGTTTTCCTGCATGAGACCTCGTGGGAGAAATGTATGTGAAGCAAGCTGAGACCTGTATTGTCACAATGTAGCAACAGGTATAGGTCAGCTGCCTGCTGGAAATAAAAGGAGGCAACAGTTGACGATAGGAGACTTTTATTTCAATGAATGTAAATGGAAAACTTTAACAGAAGGCTAGCTCTCTGATAAATAACATTGCCTAACAACCTAAATGAGATGGATTATCCAGAGAGCTACAGTTGCTACACACATACATCTGCACTCAAACATCCTTAAAGCTAATTTATGAACACTTTCAACTATACTTTGTTTGACCTGCACAGAAACTGCAGCACATTTAAAGAGGGTGTTCTAAAGCTATGAAGAAGCCTGAAAGCATTGCTGGCAAGCCTCAGTAGTCTGGTTTTCATCCTTAGCCTTAGAATATGACTACACATCAAATGTTTGGCAATCTAAGGATTAATGCATAAGAGCATATGTTGTTAGGCAGCAGAAAATATCCTGCATGTACACTGACAGTTTCTCTGCTGTTCCTTTGTTTACTTTTTGAGACATTGGGGAAAAAAAACAAAGTAGACATTTCTGCTTAACTGCAGACTCGGAGTGCAAAACCTCTTATCAGATATTGCAAAAGGTCAGCAAGGTCACATCAGAGGTTAAGGTCTCACTGGTGTGCCATCAATCGATTGTTGCCCTTCTTGGGAACCAAAGCCCGTGTCCTGGGAGCTGCTGCTTCCTGTAGGTGAAGGAATCATTTTCTTCATTTCAGGCTTTTCTTTGCAAGCCGTTTCTGCTACATTATGCTCAGGCTTTCTTTCCTTCATCCAACTCTGTTGTGCTGCTTTTTTTTCTTGCAGTTCAATTTGTTGGAACTTGCTGATTATTTTTTTGGTTTCTATTTTTTCGTCACTCACTTCGATGCTGTCGGCAAGCACAGAGGTCATGTGTTCATCCGTCAGTCTTCCCTCTGTGTTTATCCCTCCTTCACTTAATGTTTCTGCCTCTTCACGCATGGCCTCATCCCTCACTGCTTCTTCTGTGTTAGTAAAACCGTTTCCTCCTTTCTTCTCCGCTTTCACTTTATTTACACTAATTTCACTTTTGGCTGCTTCCTCCTTCTCATCAGACTTAATTTCATTCTTTTCCTCTTGTTCAGCCTGAGCTCGGCCTTCCTCCATTTTTACCATATCACAGTCTGGAAACTGCCCCTCTTCTCTACATTCCCCCACCTCATTCTGTTGGATGTGTGATTCCAACTGTGCTTCTAAGTCAAGTTTTTCTTTATCCAACTTTTCCTCTTTGCTGTACATGGTCACCTTAAGAGCTGTATAATTGCCATCTGGTCTGGTGTTAAAACCTCTGAAATTGTTTTTGGCACCAGTGATGTATTTCCCCAGTACAGAGGAGCCATTCTTGGGCAGTTCATCACTTGTACCGTGTCCATCATCCATCGCACACTGCTGGGTGACTTTCAAATCATTGTGCATCCTGGCGACTGCTTTGCTTAGCTCAGTTATTCTGTTTCCAATATCTGAGGGAGGAAAAATACTGTAGTCACACCACAAGCATTTTAATGAATCATCATTTACCTAGAATTGAGATCAGTGCTTAAAAAAGAAGAAAAAAAGAAAATCTGCTAAAATCATACAGCTGATATATAATATAATACATGTCTGTGAACCTAAGCCTTAATCTCTTTGTCAGTAGAAAAAAAAAGATTAGTCAGGAAGTCAAATTACACTATATGGACAGAAATATTTGATCAACAAAAGGTGCCAGACGATGAAACGAAGCTCCCAGCGCACAGTTTTTTGTGCTGATGTTAGGAGAAGAGAAAAGGTTTGGAGCTCTAGTGTTACAGAGTCAGCAGATCGTTGGGGACTTTTTCGCACTTAGAGGCACATTGATCTCTTTAGAATGAGCCATTCTTTCTTCTTTTGCTTATAAAGGCAGACTACGTGCCAAGGTGCTGGATTTTATACACCTGTGATAATGAAACTGAAAACACCTGAACTTAAGATTAAGAGGTGTGGCCCAATACTTTTTCCATGTAGAGTATATCCTCCCTACAAAAACAAATCAAGTGCTTACTGCAAGAGTCATTACCTTTCCTCTTAGTCTCCTCAAACTCCCTGCGAGCTGACTCAATGTAGCGCTGCACCAGTGCCCTGATCACCTGCTGACGGTACGATAACTGGCCATCTTCAGACCCCTTATCACTCGACTTGTTGCATAACACAGATAGCATAAAACATGTTAAATGCTATATAGAATATAATTAACAAATATTAAGTAAAATGTAAAAGATAATATATTCTTTTACTAAAATCAAATTCATATACATTTACTATAGAGGCCATGGGGGGATATTTTTGCTCAGAGGAACAAGTGCAGCAGCAGCAGATTCGTCTAAAGATGCCCCTTGAAGGGAATTTAAAAGAAAAATATGTAAAATATTTTGAAAATAAATATGAATAAAAGTTGTTTTTCTAGTTTAAAATATGTATTTTTGCAGCTCACCTTAGGATGTAAAAAATGGCTTTGGGAGAGGGGATGATGTTGAAAGGCACAGGCATGGTGAGGCCCTCTCTGAAGTAGCTGAGGTACAGCTTTGACCTGGCAAATTTCCACTCAACGTCCGCATCATCCTGAAGTAAAACAGGTGCACATCGGTCAATGCACATCCCAGAGGCGGGTTTGCCCTTTGCTGTAGACGTTACACAGTAGGACGGTAATTCATTACCTCGATTTTCTGAAAGGAGTTTGTTATCATGGCAATAAGCATGTTGAGAAGGACAATGACAATGACAAGAGTGTAGATACCATACAGGATCCTTCCTACAAATTCTGCCAACACAAACTCTGGCATGTCCACATTGTCCTGGTTTACAACGCCAAACATGGTCCAGAACAGGAAGCGGAAGGTCTCGTTAAACCTGTGGAAGTGAAGAACGGCACAGGCGTGATGTGAGGGTTGTTTTCATGTTTTGTTTTGTTTTTAAAAAACAAACAAGTTATAATCAAGCTATAATATCAGGGGGTTGAACAATAAAGCCAGTGGCAAGTGCCCGAAACCTCCAATTTGAAGATGTGCAGAACAAAAGGGTGAATGTTTTTATAACTCATCTGTTTTAAGAGTTAAGTTGTGCATTTCTACGGGGCATCGTAATTTTGAATGACAGGTGGCCTTCCCTGTGACACTGATATACTGAACAGTGGATATAGAAAGTCTACACACCAATGTTAAAATGTAGTTTTTTTGTGATGTTATTCATTTCACAATTTTCCCCACCTTTACATGGTATGTCACCTATACAATTAAACTGGAAAACAAATCTGTGGGAAAAATGTGATTAAAAAACAAACAAACAGTACAATAGGCTTGTTGCACAAGTGTGTACACCCCTAATCTAGGACTTTGAAGCATCTTTTGATTCATTCTCAGCATTCAGCCTTCTTGGGTACACAGGTGCCATCAATTAGAGACTCTAGTTAATCCCAAATAAAGTTCAGCTGTCCTGAGAGGATTTCCCTGAGATTTATTCAGTTGCCTGCTTCAGCCAAGGCCATGGGTTCCAAAGAGCTTACAAAGCATCAAAAGGATCTCATTGTTGAAAGGTATCAGTTGCAAGAAGGGTACAAAAAAATATCCTTAGCATTGAAATATCATTGGACACAGAGAAGACAGCCATTAAAGAGGCTGTCTTCTCTGTAGAGGGAAAAAATAGGAAAATTATTACATTGCAAAGAATTGGACTTCGTTGCAAAATGAACAAAAAGACAAGATGTAAACTGGTCATAGAAGTTTCCTAAGATCCTACAGCAACACCGAAGGAGCTGAAGCTCCAGCACTGGCAAGTAGTTGTTGTGTATTACATGTGACAACATTATCCTGTATTCTCCTTATGTCTAAACTATGGTGTAGGGTTGCAAAACGGAAGCCTTTTCTGATAAAGAAAAACAAAAAGGTCGAACTTTTTAACCACAATTCAAAATGTATGTTTGGTGCCAAAACATCACTTAGCATTACCAAAAGAACCTCATACCCACAGTGAAGCATGGTAGTGGCAGTATCATTTTTAGGTTGCTTTTCTTTAGTTACCTTTTTAACATGACAATGACCCTAAGCATGCATCCAAATCAAAAAGATAATGGCTTCACTGGTAGAAAAATTAAAATTTTGGACTTGAATCCTATAGAAGTGGTAGCGTGGTGTGGTGACCTGAACATGCTTGTGGACAAAAATGTCCCCAGAAGCTGACAAAAGTGAACCACCAAGTCAAGAGTAGTTTGAGGATAGGCTTCCCCTAACAGGTGTGTTTCAATTGAACTGTACAGGTTATAGGTAACATTAAACGTGAGAAACATTTTTAAATGATTTATTGGGACACAAAACATTGTGTTGGAGAAATTGTCGTATTTTCGTTTATGAGTTACTTAGCACTTTCTCAGAAGATAGCACCTGATAACTTAAGCTTCAGAGTAAAACAAACTAACCCCTTATATATAGTCCATAATTTTAACAAGCTTTAAGAGCTTAGATATTAACTGTAAGGGCTAGCTGTAATTATCAAATTTCTGTAGATCATTTAAATTAGAAATACTTTTTATTGCCTTCAGAAAAGATGTTGTAAAAGTCTCTCAAATGTAAATAGAAAGCAGGGGGCAACCGTGGTTCAGGGGTTCAGTGCTAATCTTGTAACCGGAAGGTTGCTGGTTCAATCCCCCAGCTCTCTGTCCTGGTCGTTGTGTCCTTGGGCAAGACACTTTACCCTACTGCCTACTGGTGTTGGCTGAGGGGCCGATGGTGCGATATGGCAGCTTCGCTTCTGTCAGTCTGCCCCAGGGCAGCTGTGGCTACAACTGTAGCTTGCCTCCACCAGTGTGTGAATGTGAGAGTGAATGAATAGTGTAATTGTAAGGTGCTTTGAAAAAGCGCTATATAAAATGCAATCCATTATTATTATAATGCCTCACTCTTACCTGCCAAGATTTGGAGAAATGACATAAGGAACATAGATATTGTTGATGCCACAAAGGAAGGCAGTGCCAATGATCATCAGTATGAACATGAATCTAAAAAAACAGAGAAAAAATCCAATTCACATACTTCTGGTTCTGTATATAAGTAGATGTAAACCTATAAAACATCTGATATAAATGACCTCATCATATCATCAATCATCTTTCCTATGGAAATCTGCATTGTTCCCAGAGATTCATGGGCAGGCAGGATATATGCCAGTCGTGTGAAGCTTAACATGCTGGTCACTGCAAAGAGCACCTCGGCGATCAGCTGAGGGTCTTCCTGGTGCCAATTGTCACGCGCTGCAGGACAATTTTACATAGTCAAAACACAACAAATAAACAAAAAAAACAAAACAATTGAGCTTCAAGATCTCTAACAATCATTTGGGATGAATGCACTGATTTAAATTTTCTTACAAGTCTGGGTGAAGTAGACACACTCCTCTGTGCCATCAGGATCATGGCAGAGGAAGTAACCTTTGAGCAAGATAAGCACACGTAGCGCAAATGATGCCAGGTACATGCTGAGCACCATCACGTCCAAGCAGTTCCACCAGTCTAGGAAGTAACTCCGAAGCCCCTCGATCCATACTTCCTTACACTCATACCAGAAGAATCCTTTAAGAAACAGAACAATCTGAATCCACCCCTAATGGCTGCTGTCTATTTTTAAAAAGTTTAAACTAGAGAAGGTACACCTACCGACCACCCACACCATGTGGAAGGAGCTGTGCAGAAGGTTCTGCTGCCGGGAAGCAAATGTGTCCCGATATAGCTCCATGGTTATCGATTCCCCGAGTAACGTGATGAGAAACCACAGGTAGGATGCAGCGTGAAGAAGAAACTTGATCACAGGAATTCTTACTAGCTTTCCTGGCTGGGGAACGAACAATACAGTCAACTATAAATTTAAATGCTACCTCACTTGACATTTTTATCTGATTTTAAAACATCAACCTGTTACTACATAGTGTGTGACCTTTGACTTTGGTGCAATCCAGTAGACAAGGCAAAGAAGAGGCATGGTGAGAAGGATTCCCAGAGAGACAAACAACTTCCAGGCTGTCCTGCTACCTCTCCAGCCTTCCAGGTTCCCACACCAGATAGAGGACAGAACCTGCTGGCAGATTGGGTGTGCCACAAACTATCACAAACAGAGAGAAACAGAGACAGAGTCAGAGAAGTCAGGAATTGATTGTGTCTTTTCTTACTTGTCTTTGGTTTCCATCAGTTTCTAATTCTAGCTACCTGCTTCTGGTTGTAGTTGACGGCAAGCCGCAGGCGAGACAGAGTGGGGATTCCTTCCTCAAATGCTTGCTCATCCAAGGAATTCTGACTTTCATTTCCACAGCTGTTCAGAATAGTGGTTACCTCACTCTGGTTGCGACACATGCCCAGCAACTCCACAGCAAACTCCTGACAGATCTGCTCCAGGCTCAGGTACTGAGGCTGTAGGAGAAATTAACCACAGGTGAGTCATAAGGCAGCCGAGACACCCACCATGACTCGTGAGCAGGGGTACCTATGAATCTCTTCAGACCTTGAACTCTGGCTCTTTCTTAGACAGCTTCCGTAGTTCTCTGCTGAGACTGAAGGCGCTGAGCATGGCATCATCAGAGGTGATCGACAGGTAGGCACGGCTGGCAATGCCACGATAAGTATTGATGCGAGACAAGGAGAACTTCAGCAGGTCATACTGCCGGCCGTTAGAACACTCCAAACAGGCGCATGAGATCTTATGTGGCCACGGGATGACATGGCCTTTCTGGGTGAGCATGGTAACAATGTCGTACAGGTCCTTCTGGCAGGCTAAAGTCAGCGGGGTTACACCAGGGGCAAACTGAGAGTTGTCAACAGAACGATCAAATATGGCCTGAGAGAAGGATCGTACGTCCATCTTGTTCCCCTTCTCCTGATCCAAGCGGTCGAGGAGACGCTTCACCACTATAGGCTGGTTGGTATCCACGGCAACTAGCAGAGCCTCATGAATCTGCCGGAAGTCAAACTTGACTCCCTGCAGGAGGGCGTCCATGGCATCCTCGTTGCCCAAGCGAATGGAGAGGTTGAGGGCCTCCCTCCACTGGCGATCCTCAGAGTCATCCAGCTGGCGGGTGATGCCATCACCTGTCTTCAGCAGTCCGCACAGCAGCCCTTTTTTTCCCTCCTGAATGGCAGTGATGAGCTCTGGAGAGAACCGCATCTTCTTGCTCATAATCTCGCGCCATTGCTCTGGCTGCAGGACAGACCAGGAGAGTCAGCAGCAGTATCAGATTCACACACTGAAAATCTTTGATTTTATACCATTTTATCCTGTTTGATTGGATTTAGGCAACAAAATTACTTGGTTAGGTTTGAGGAAAAGAAAACATTGTTTGATTAAACTAGACTAAAAACTTTAACCACAAGGCTTACAAAGTGAACAAAGGTCTGAGGGTAAGCTTTTCTCATGTTCTGTCAAGATTTTTGGCACTGAGGCCAAATACCTGATTCAGCTGATGCTTTGATAAAATGGCAAGATATACTAGAAATAAAAAAAACATGCAAATAAGGAAAGGAATGACATATATAAATACAAACATTAACAAAACATAGAAATCCAATTATTATTATTATTATTATTAATTTTTTTAGAAAAAAAAGCTGGTTCGAGCTTATGTGAAGCACAGTAGGGTTAGATTTGCTTTTTTTGTTTTTTTAAACCCTCAACTACTTTTCTCATATCAAAAAAGAAAGTAAAAATCTCCTTACCGTTAGGTTTTCCATTCCCAATGAAAAAACAACACGATTTTGAGAGGTGGCCCTTGATCAAAAACAGAAGCAGATTCACTGAAACTTCAGATATGAAGATATTGGCAGATTGCACTTATTCCAAAAGGGGAGAACTGAGAACTCCGGAGTCCTCTGATCATGTGCTACCAGCTGACTACCGAAAAATCAACATACACAATCTCAATAACAAATTTCAAAGCCCCTCGGGGCTAGGCCAATTAAAACGTAACCAGTTCAAAGTACTTTATGCTTGGCTAGGCCCAAACCAAACTGTGACTGCATTCAAACAGGAATTAATTTCGGTCTCTCAATTGGAAACAGCGCCATGGCACAATTAAGGCAGCTGTTACTGAACACGCAGCAGCTGTCGCCATTTCTCCCAGAGGAGCTGTGAGGAGCTGTGGAAAAAACAAGGAGCTGCAAGTTAAACACTTACAAATTATTTTCATCGGTCTGATGTAATTATCTTCCTGGAAGTCAATTTTTTGTTCATTCATAAAAAATGCCTATTATAATTATTGTCTTGAAACAAGTAAAGTTTCCCTGGATTTTACACTCATCATATTTATAGGGATTTTTCAAAATCACAGTGATTTTGGCAGCATTCTCTATATTTTGCTGTTAAACTCATAGCACCAACTAGACTGTGTGTGCTCATGGCTTTGGTCCAAATCTGCTATTTCATTTACATTTAATTTACCAATCAGAACCGCTGTAAGAAGTTTCTAGAGTCTTGTAAAACGGAAACACATCCTTTTCAGTACAAAATAAATGTCTACCAAGCAGCTGATGGTACCACAGTGGTCAAAGAAAATAAGTGGTATGTTCAAATGATGGCCAAACAAGTTTCAATTTGTAGCCATCCATGATGTAAAATGATTGTTAGAATTAATAATCCTGTAAGCAGCACAGAGAAAACACAACACATTTTAGCAGTCAACGTAAGAAACTGCAGTCTAGATTAACAGCAGCAGTGCCAAATAGAAGTCCTGGCACCCAGCAAAGAGTCCAACCTCGCCCAATGGACAGCTTTGGAAAATGTGAAGACAGTTTTTCCTGCTGATAAAGACTTCACCCACAGCTATCCATACAACACCAAATTAATTAAGTAATAGATAAACAACTAAATGTTAAAATTTGTAATTAATTAAAAATTTAGTCTGGCCACTGAGCTACATATTTTTTCTTTACAGTCAGAGCATTGGTGTAATTAGTGCCATTGACCCGTTTTCAGTACTTTTTTAATGGTCTGACATTACTCATGTTTTAACCTGCTGTTTTATTGTGAAGCACTTTGGTATACCATTGGTTTTTAAATGTGCTATGTAAATAAAGTTGTATTGTTTTTATACTTTTATTTCATTTACTACAAGAGGACGTCTTTATCACGACCTACTGTTGAGACTGAACTTCTTATATTAGGATATCTCAAGGACTAAATGCGTAGCTACACTTCTGTACAGTGCTAGAAAGTTGGAGTTTGAGTAGTCCGGCATATTCACGATCATTTAAGATAAGTGGGCTGTATGTGCTCCACACTATAAAATGAGATTGGCATCCCTGAATAACAGTGAAGCCTGACTGACTTCAGCTTCTTGCAAACATAATTCTGCACAGCAGAGGGAGGAAAACTACCTCTGTAGACTTTAAGATGAGCTCATAACTGAGACTGCTGTTCCTGTGGTTGAACTCGAATAAACACAAAATAGCAAGATCGATTTTTTTGGTCAAAGATTTAGCATTTTATTGGTTCATAATTACAGTAGAATTTGGTAAAGAAAATGGACTGTTATGGTTTGGTCTAAATGCCCTAAAGTAGAACCTATTTATTTATGGTAATAAATCTTATTTTCCACACAGCCAAAACAAAACCAAACCAAAACTGAACTGCCCAATAACACGTCCTCCATGAGTAGTTTTAAGGTACCTGCACAGGGATGTGAAAGTCAAATATGAGAAAACACAAATCAAAACAAAAGCTAGAAAACACAATGGTGCCCTTTACTCTAACAGGTGGTCACCGCACACCGCCTTTGGCTACTCTATGCTGAATGAAAACAATGGAGTATGGCAGATCTCTCTGCTGACCTGCATGTACTGCACTTGACTACAATAAAAACACATTTCACTTTAAAGTGAGTTAGTGTCTTTATTTCCCCCCCTTCTCTGATAATTCCCCCATCCCAATTTGGAAAAATGACAACAACCAATCTAATGTGTATAAATCATATAGAAAACAAAGTTCTGTAACTCATAACAAATAATCCCTTTGTATGCATTTATTGCATTTATTAACCCCCCCTCCCCAAAAAATGAGGCAAAAGTTACCATAAAACTACACATTACACCAAAGAGAAATCATCTGAAACTACAGTGAGAAGAATAACTTGCACCTGAATTAGTGGGGTTTTTATCCTTAGATTACTCATAAAGCATAGTATGATCTTCAGCCATGTCAAAGTTATACACAAATGATATTTCACTAAACATACAAAAACAACTGTACTTCTCATGCGTTCACTGACCGAACAGAATAGACACCACTGACTCTGAGTGAGTGAGGAAACAAAAACTACTCTCTGAGGTTTTACTATTGAAGCGATTGAAAGTGTGGGTTGTAAAGATTTCCCTTTCTATAAGTCAAGGCACACAATGTCTGCTCTTCTCAAGAAAGAGACACTTTGGGACAATGTTCTAAAAAACTGGATTAAACCTTTTGGCAAAAAATGCACACAACTACATCTGAAGGAAAGAAATGCAGGGATGATATTTTTTTTTAAAAATCTGGAGTGTGAAGCATGGAGGAGGGATCATCATGGCTTGGAGGTGCTTTTTTGCAGTGAAACTGGGTTGGAAGAATTTAGGTAACAATTCAAACTTATACCAAGAAATTTTACTAAAGAAGTCAAGACATCAGCTGACCTCAACTAGGAGTGTCTGACTCGTGCAACAAGATAATACAAAGCAATGACAACATCACAGAATCACTGATGAATTAAAACATCTGGAGACATCTGGTAAAGGTTGTTGGTGTTAAACAAGTTGCTGATATTAAGCGTTCCTTTCTAACCTTCAGAGTTTTTCATAACTCGGTGAGTTCAATAAAAACATGAAAATTACTGTTTTTGTTTAGTTTGACTGTGTTCATGTGACAATTGTGACTTAGATAAAGAGTAGTGGTGCAGAAATCTTGTCAGCTATAGAGGATGTCAGACATTTTTATGCAACTCGACATGTTTTTAAAACGAAAGCAATTTTCCTACTTAACAGTTTTGGTTTTCTGATTCTATGACACCAACTTAAGAAGACATTACCGTATGTGCGCTGCCAACTGAGCGTTTACTTTAAGAGTAAAAACACTACATTAAAAGACACTCGGATGTTTCCTTGTGGCTGATATTTACTCCTCTTTACAGAGTAGTCATGATTTAACACTTGAATGTGACATTATGCTTGAGACGTGAAAATCAGTAGTGTGTTTTAGAAACTATCCAAACTACTCAAAACATGAGTGAAGAGCAACTAATAATGCTGAAATACTTAAAACCAAACGTACTTAATCTTCAACAAGCCAAATTCTAATGAAAATCAATGACACAACCCTAATCCATTAAAAACACTAAGATAAAGCATCAACAAAAAGGTGAACATCCTCTATATTCACAAAAGTCTCCTCAAAGTTAAATAAAAATAAAATAGCACTTTTAAATGTACAAAAAACAGGTGTGTTTCACTTCAGGTGTGAACAGAAAGTAATGTTCACATTGTGACGAACAGTGCAGGTCAGCTGAATAGATTTCAGAGTTCTTCCATCCTCGACTCGGCATCCTCTTTCATCTTTTGCTCCTGCATGCGACTGCGAGTTGAACCTACATAAAAACAAAAGTCATGAAAATCAGGCTAAATGGCTACATTACATACTATGACATGGATGGAGCCAGCATGATGTTACACAAAGGGTTTCCAGATATGGATTTTCATGAATCAACAGTCCACCTATATGCTCCAGTGTATATTATATATTTTTATATATAAATAGGACATTTTAACATTTGATTGTATAAGGATTTACTGATTTTTGAAGACAACAAAAACAAGTAAATCAAGTACGCATTGGAGGAACTGTGGTTTTTTGGCAGACATGTTTAGCTTTTTTGTTTTTTGTTTTGGCCCAGAAGCCTTTTATTGATAATGATAATAATGATAATGATAATGATAATAATAATAATAATAATAATAATAATAATAATAATAAGTATATAGAATATATAAAGCCGTTTTACTTACTCATCTCTGCAAGCTTCTGAATCAGTGTAGAATCTCCTCCAGACTTGCTGTAAATTATATAAAATAAAGAAAGCTTTAGTGAAATCGTTCTTCATACTGCAGAATCATACAGTGAAAACACAAATTATACATAAGAATTGTAGAAGCTGATCTCAAAATGAATGGCAAATGTATTTTGTTGTTGTTTGTAAACAGTGCGGTGGCACTTTGGGGACACTGGAATGTGCTGTCACGCATATCTGTAAATTAGTGTTCATCAAGTGATGCTAACAGTGCTTGTAATTAATACTTTGTCTTAAACCATGAATATGCAGCTTGCAAAGAAGAAGAAAAAGACTAAGAAATATATGTAATTTGTGTGGATTTATGAACAGCCGTTTTTGACATCTGACTATTTGCAGTGATATAAAGTAAGAACATAACAAATGTAACTATATGTCTGTGTTTTAATATGTGAGTGAAGCGTGAGTCTCGCAAGCCTGGTAAAAACCACTTGCACAGCAGGTTTGTGCCAATAACACAACATGATGAGCAATTATTCCTTCCTTAGAAGCTGGAGTACTGCGAGAACTCACTCCAGCACAGAAAGAACGAGCAACGCAACACAGAAAGGCTGCATCCAGCAACGGGAATTTGAACACAGGACTTTTTCACTGTGAGGCAACAATGCTAACCACTGCACCACTGTGATCAAACTTATGCTATATTATACTCCCAAAATTTAAAAGTCTGAAAGGGAAACAAAAAACAATGCAACAAAAATACTGAGCCTACACCTTTTGGTAGTAAAACTGACACCGTGCCACTGGAGCAAAACCTGACACTAGTTCTTTAAAGTCAGAAGAGGTTTTTGCACTGGTGCAGACAATGTAGGCTCTTAATGTAGGTGTGTTCATTTGGGACGATACTGGACAATGTGTGACAATAATGGGGCCATTATACTTGCTGCACTGGTCAAACAGTGATGTCACCACAGCTCTGTCCCATTTACGAATACTTGCTGGACTGTTCTACGTAATAATAGACGTCACTACTGAGGCAAAACCTTCACATCAGCAGTGGTATACAGGAGAAGTCATCAAAAATGGTGACTAAAATAAGTAAAAATGAATTACACAATCATGTTAAACTTCTGTGATGTAGTGCTGTTCACAATTGTTGGGTATAATGAACACAAAGAGAGGTAGTCTGAAAAACTAAAAGTCTACAAACAGAGTTTACTGTTCAAAGATTTGACATCTATCATGTGAAGGACAATTATGGTCTACTGTAACTGAAAGCAAATTTATAAACTTTTCACAAATATAGGGAAGCTAAGGTTTGCTACTTCTGATCTTTGTACACATTTCCTTTCACACTAACTGTAAACAGCTGCTGTTCTCTGTGCTAATCATCTTTGGCATTTATTAGAGACGAAGCCACTCGTTGGCTATTTTTGACTCCTGTGATTTTTATGAGGGTCACGTTTTGACTTATGAAAACTACAGTGAATTAAAATAGTAAATCATATCTCATTTGAGACGGGGAAATGGTGCAAAATGCTGTGCTGTCCCACATATGTCGGCCACCTGGTCAGCCTAATCGGGCTGGTAATATAATCTGGCACATAGCACCATTCGTGACTAACCTGCCATCAGCTTCATCTTGCCCGTCCACATCAAATCGTAACCTCTTCAGAGGCTTTGGCGTGGAGCCGTGATCCAGAGTCCTCTTTAGGGATCGATCACCGCTGTTGACCATCTGGTTGATCTTCTGGAAGCGATTTGATGGCTGCAGATGAAGACAAAGCAGAAGTAAGAGTGAGTGAGGAAACAAATGACTGGCACTGCACCTGCTGAGAGATCAAAACAGCGTTTTGTTACACTGCAGAGCAAAATTTCTTGATGCATGCCCAATAATCCGAGTAAGGAAATCCCAGGAAGTGGATTTTGTAAATCCAGACGAAACAACCAGATAAATAGAATCAACTTTCTGGGTCTATAGAGCAAACTAAAGATGCACATACCCCGAATGATTCGCCGATCGATACCAGCATTCTGTGAGGGTAAAAAAAACAACAAAAAACCAACATGAAATGTACAAAACAAACAGGCCTTCATTTGAAATCAGTATGTAATATCATACAACTTCAGGAGTAGCAGTAAATGATGGTTTCTTACTTGGATCGAGGGGTCATGATACCGGGAGACATGCGTGTGGTTTTCAGAGGAGAGATGTAGACATTGTTGCTACCGGGCACACGCAGAGGTGAATTAGGGAACTTGTAGGGGCTGCAGGGTATTTGTGGGATTGGCGAGAGTGTCGGAGGCTAGAAAAGAAAACAGCAGCAGAAACAGTAAGAGGAACTAAATGGTAACTGGCCTGTATTTGTATAGCGCGTTACTTAGTCCCTATGGACCCCAAAGCGCTTTACACTACATTCAGTCATCCACACACTGGTGATGGCAAGCTACATTGTAGCCACACTGGGGCGCACTGACAGAGGCGAGGCTGCCGGACACTGGCACCACCGGACCACCACCAGTAGGCAACGGGTGAAGTGTCTTGCCCCAGGACACAACGACCGAGACTGTCGGAGCCGGGGCTCGAACTGGCAACCTTCTGATTACAAGACAAACTGCCAACTCTTTGAGCCACGATCGCCCACTAGTAGGAATACATTTTTTTGCATTAAAACCCCACCATCGCCACTGACTATTGGAGATGTAGCTCACCCTGGTAGAAGCATACTGCAGGATGTTTGTTTTCAGCTTCTGCATAAACACTTGGTTGTAGAAGACAATGATGGAGTCGTAGTGCCCTTCAGTGATCAACACATGCTTGAAAGTCTGCAACATACAAAGTGTTTTGTTACAGTTACACATAAAACTCACTTACATTAACAGAACTCATTGAGTTTTTATGGAAACTGTAACAGGCTTTACCTCTTGGCTGGTGTTGGCCATGTTTTTGTATGCTGTGACAATGGTCTTGAAGCGCAGATCAACGCTCTTCACTTTACATATGGCATACATGGCAGACATCATCAACTACAGGAACAATACAACGTATTTAGGAGAGGAGAATAAATAAGTAAAGCAGAGGAGGGCAGCAAGAGGAGATGAGGGACAGAAACAAATGGTGAGAGCAACATATTTCCAGGTTACCTGATCGAGGTGACGGTCTCTCATCAGCTCGTACTCATGCTGCAGAGTGTGCTGGAACAGAGTCCATATTATGGGCTCAAACTCAGGGTGGGAGGACAGCAGGTAGGAGCAGAGCATCTTCAGCCTTGTATAGGCCAAGCGGTACACTACAGAGAGACAAAACCAGAGAAATAGAGTGTGTATTGTAATAGAATATTGAACTGAACCTCTTATCTTAATTAAAATGTTACGATAAGAATAAAAATGTTGTTTAATGAAAATATGGGGACACCTGACTGTGTGCAATACTTTAAAGAAAATATCAAACAATGTTATTTTATACAATTGGATTAAGATTTTCTCCTATTAACTTGCTATTTGCCCATTAGTTATTCCATCCATCACAACATTACTACTTTAAAAGATTACTTTATTACTAGGCAAACTCTACCAGAGACTTACATTTTTTATAGAAGAGGCTGAGAGAGTTGGACTTGAGGTGTCGTGGAGGTTGGCTGGTTGCCTGTGAGGCAGGCTGAGAGGAAGTTTGAGAGCTGGTATCAGGAGGCAATACGCGCAGGCCAGGGCGCATGGGGGACAAATATCTGTGTGGCAAGAGCACAGGAACCAGTTTCATATGTCAATAAACATTAAACATTCCACTAAACATGAACCTTTATGGAACCTTTGATGGAAGGGTAAAAAAAAAGAAAGCTCTTCCTCAAAGCTCCAAAACAAAAGAAAAAGAGAGAGAGAGGGCTTCGGAATTTAACAGAATATTACTGATGCTTATCTGCTCGTCTATGACGTATTCATCAACGCTCTGCTATTTTGATTAGTCACAGTAGTTTCACAACTGTCGTAAAAAAAGATTTGGGGGGTCTTTCAAAATCTTAGAAATATGTAAAAGACAAACCAATCGAAGGCTGTGGGATGACTTACAGGTCGGCTGCGGTGTGGTTGTGCTGCAGTGGTTGACTGAAATTGGCTGGGGTCTCCACCTGCTCTGCCCCTCCGCTCTCATGTTCCTGTTTCAGAAGCTCAAACAGTGGGGAGCCCTGCATAGACACAAACATGTACTTTATATTTAACCATTTTAATTTATATCCCGTCAATCACAACTTTCATTTTCCTTTCACTCAAATCACTGCAATCCAGCAGGAATTTTAAAAAGGTGCAAAAAAACTTCTTTCATTTGGCAATTACATAATAATATAATATAATAATCGTGTTAGGTTGGAGATCGTGTCTTGATCAGCCGATTAGTTCCTTTATGGGGTTTTTTCTTGGTATATTAAGAAGAAGACGTGTGCAGAAATGATGACAGAGGTATTTTACATGTGAAATTTCCCTTGCAAAACAGCCAACTGCTAATTCAAATCTATGGACGTATTACAAATCTGTTCCTCATTTTATGTTGACCCAAGCACACACCCTACAGTATCCTGTCTGACTCCGAATGCATTTCCACTGAATCCGTAAACTCGTTAAACAAATAATAACTTCAAATTAAAAAGCATTTTCTCTAAATACAAAAACCCCCAAATCTATGCTAACATGCACAATTCTACTCAAAGTTAATTTAAATCAAGTTAAAACGGCAGTGAAAGTGAAGGTTGCATGTGAATCTCAGCACGCAACCTTTACACCAATGAAAAAGCAAACTGATATGAGCTCATACAGGGAAGTGAGGAGTGGTTTACAACTCAGCAGCTCACAAAGTAACAGCAAGTATGGACTTGTAAGTATGGCTTATGGTACATTCATGCATCATGCTTGCCACACCCTGCTTACGCCACCAACATTTCAAAAGTACATTTGGATAAGAACATTCACTGACATCCATCAGCGGTTATCTATCCTTACAGTTGATTATCAGGTGGTAACAAAGTCATTGTGTAACACTACATAATACATCCACCTACAGATGAGTCGTGCTCTTATTTTTTTCAAATTTAAAATACTCCAGATGACACTAGTAAGAGCACTGAAAGACAAAAATATGCACTATGCTATTAAACAAATAAGAAACTCTCCTGATAAATGTGTTGATGTTTTAGGAGGATGATGTAAAGACCCCTATGGCAGCAAGGACAATCTCACACACACAACAAAAAAAACTTACAAAACTTATCTAACTGAAATGTGAAAATTACAGAACACGTGGTATTGTTCCATTATTCAAATGCTTTTTATTTGCAAAAGCAAATGAAAGACATTCGAATGGGAGGACTTTGGCCCCAGTGGTGGCTCCTCCCAGTGTTTCTACAGCCTGCTCTGTTACTTGTGTTTCTGAGTTATAATCTAGCAGGAGCAGAGTGAGTGACGATCAGCTTTTGGGACTTCTTTAACAACACAGAGAAGAACGAGACAAGTGGAGAGCGACTAAAGCGTTCACAGAGCTAAAGGGGAAAAAAAGCACGACTATTCTCTTTTAATAATTTCTCTTGTGAGGACGACTGAAAACACTGAAAACTCCACTTAAATGACCACTGCTGCACACACAGGACAGCTGTCGCAACAGGACAGGTAGATGGAAAGGACTTTGGGTGGTATATCAATGAGCTGCTGTATACCTACCTTTTTTCATGACATGACAAACACTAACTGTGAGTAAGGAGAACCTTTTCACTGTTTTCACTCTAAGTGTACCCTCTGGTTTAAAGATGGATAACAGCACGGTCTGCAACAAGAGTGACGACTTCAAGTATAATCTCTACGCCTCGGTTTTCTCCATGGTGTTTGTAGTTGGGCTTGTCTTCAACACGGTGGCTATGTACATTTTTTTCTGTACGCTGAAGATACGGAACGAGACCACGACATATATGATAAACCTCGTGGTTTCAGATTCTCTCTTCGTCCTCAGCCTGCCTTTTCGGATTGTGTACTTCATCAAAGGTGACTGGCTGTTTGGAAGTACGCTCTGTAAGGTCTCCGTGGCCCTCTTCTACACCAACATGTACGGCAGCATCCTCTTCCTCACCTGCATCAGTGTCGACCGTTTTCTGGCAATTGTGTATCCATTTCAGTCCCAAACAACTCGTACGAAGAAAAATGCCAAGCTGGCCTGCCTTACAGTGTGGGTGATCATTCTCTCTGGAGGTATAACCACTGGGGTGGTTTTGGACACCACTGCACCGAACAATACTAACTCTGTAAACTCGACGAGAAATTTTTGCTTTGAAAACTACTCAAAAAAACAGTGGAAGGCTGAGCTTTCGTGGGTGGTCATGTTTATTGAGACTGTGGGCTTCTTTGTCCCACTGATGTTGAATGTGTTCTGCTCTGTCATGGTGCTAAGGACACTGAGCAACCCCAAAACCATCAGCCGCGGTGGAAATCTCAACAAAGCAAAAATCCTGAGGATGGTCTTTGTGCATTTGCTCATCTTCTGCTTCTGTTTCATTCCCTACAACGTGAATCTCATCTTCTACACCTTGGTCCGCTCCAAAATCCTTAATGGATGCTTTGCAGAACATGTGGTAAGAACCATCTACCCCATCGCTCTGTGCATAGCGGTGACCAACTGCTGCTTTGATCCAGTCATCTACTACTTCACTTCAGAGACCATTCAAAGCTCCATTAAACGAAAGTCTTTAGCATGGCAAAATGGGACCAGGCTATTTGAAAGACTACAGATGGAAAGCCCGCAAAGCAGCCCAAGTTTAACGCCCAAGAGCTTGACACTGAAGAGTCAGAGAACCAAAATATTTGACAATGAGTCCACGATCTAAAGACAGCTTTGGTAATGTGAGCTACACATTTGACTTAATTGAGTATGGCTCACAAAACTTGATTCAAATCAGAGGGCATGGGTGAAAGTAGAGTGACTTGGAAAAAAAACATAAATAAAACGGTTACTAAGGAGTCTGGCTCACCTACAGCAGAGACTTTAGACCGGAAGATAATGATTCAGTCAACAATAGGCACTAACACAAAGCATTTTAAAATAGGTGTGTAGGCTTTTGCACAAAAAAAAAGCTTCTTTATTTTAAGAAAAACCCTAATTTGACAGTGCTGAACCAGTATTACAACTCATTACATCTACTGCCCTGTACAGTTTCCAAGTATTTTGTTATATGTGTATTAAGGTTTTTAAGAACTTTTCAGAGAATCATGTTCTATAAAAGCTTCGATTCTCATTATGAAAGTCAATTAAATATTTTTGTAACTTTTTGAAGTGTTGTGTATGGAATTCAAAACTGGTTTGATGAAGCGCTGGGTTGTGAAATACTCGCTGCTCGGAAGAATTTTTTTTCCTATGTGGATTTCACTGTGCCCAGCTAAACAAGTCATCAAGACTGTTTAGTCATATGTGTATTAACAATACAGACTCAAGTATTCTGGTTGGCCCATGAGTGCAACATACATTTCTAAATTTTTAAATTGTGTCATTACATGTATCAGTAATAAATGAAGAGTGTTCCAACAAAACTGATGGTTTTTAAAAAAACAAAAGTGGGTTAAAATGTCATAATTTCTGCATATACAACAACACTGGAACCGTAAAAAACTAAACCCCACACAATGTAGATTTTCCAAGTTCCTAAAATTTGTTTGAAATCCCGAAAAACTAATTTAGCCTGGATCCAGGCTCACACTGTGTGAAAGCATAACTCTCGGAGCAACGATGTGAATATTTCTTCTTGCTTGTGAAAGCTGTGTGATGCGAGACTGAACCCTGCTGCATACCTGTCGACAGCCTCGGGGTTTGTACTGACACGGTTAGACTCATCACCTCACCAGTAATGATGAGAAGGGCTGTAAAACTAAAGCAGGCAAGAAACAACTTGCCTCTTGAGGGAAAAAGGATAATAAAACAGACCAGAGGGGGTTTTGTAGAGCGGTATTTGATCAGATCATGGTATATGGATCAACTTCCCGAAAAGATAAACAAACTATACAAACCATAAGAAATGTTCTGCACATTACAGCACAAGAAGATAATTCAAATACAAATAATACAAACTTTGTATGCGCTCACAGGGATTTTTAATTTTTATGTTCTCAAAAACTGACACGCAAGTTACACAGCTGCTTGTTTCAGTGAATTACTGCTTTTACTTTATGAGCTACAGTTTATGATTAACTCTTATCAGTCCCGTATGTTCATAACAAGGTGTTGTAAACACCGATCCTACCAGAAAGGCGACAAAATAACCTAAAATTAATTTGACAAATTTCAGGCCAATGAAAACATTTTCAAGTTGGCATCTGACAACCTCTAGGCTTAACTAGAGATTGGAACTAGAATTAGAGGGTATGTGAGGAGAAAAGGGTGGGAGCAAAAGAACACAACAGAGGGAGGGAGAGAGAGAGAGACCCTGACCTGTAGGTGTCTAGGTGTGAACTGCTTCAGTCAGTGACAGATTCCCAACTGCAGCATCCTGATAAGCTAGCCACGGCAGAACAACAGCTGACTGGAAAAATATATTTATTGCACTGACTAAGCACTGCTCCGATCCTGCTACTGGTGAGTGATAAAAGTCTACCTTTAAATATTCTGTTTGCTTCTGGCAACTGTACTTAAAACACAAAATGAAATACAACAATTTTTCTAAATTAAGAATATTAATTGCTCAAACATTTGCAGAAAAATTTGTAATATCCACATAGATTTAAAGATGGGATCTTCTCGTTTAAATGTGACAGTTCATAGAAATAAAAACATCTCTCTTAAAAATAATGTTATGAGAAAGAATTTTTCTCCTATTTCAATTTTGAAAAGTTATTTCCAAATTGTCTAAGGAGCTGTAAGGAAAAGGCGTCTGGACTTCTTTAGGTTGCTTGAAGACGTTTCACCTCTCATCCGAGAAGCTTCTTCAGTTCTAGGGTCAAATGGTGGAGAGTCCCATATTTAAGCCTTGTGGGAGTGTCCCTCGTAGAGGGACAATGGGCCCCCTACTGATCCTCTACCTAATCACACGAGGTGTGAAAACGGGTGTGGGTCTCAATCCGCCATGGTTTCAGGTGAACTCATTGTGAAACCTGGCCTCACCCTATCATGTGAATTCCAGAGGACAGATGGCCCAGGATGTGAGTGGGCGTTAAGGCGTCTGGGCAGGGATCTCAGAACTGGATTATAGATGGCAGACAGTTGGTGTCGTAAACCACCGCCTCTGTTCAAAGATGGC
>VUQR01015512.1:33708-54501 GCA_015108515.1 Hemichromis elongatus | reverse complement strand
ACCAAATGAATTGTAAAATTCGACTAAGACTGAACGATTTAAAAAAAAAAGTTTAAAAATTTGAGAGATTTCGGCAAACAGGCTCAGAAAGAAATTCCACAGAAAAGAAACAAAACGCATGAACTGCAATTTAGGCAGGATGTGTTGAACGGGCTTAGTTCGGATCAGGAAATCATAAACGTTATTGCTAAATAATCATTTTGAATATATAAGAGACCTCATAATGATCACACAAAGCGTCATTATCTTTTTTAAGGCCTCTACGGGTTCTTTGTAATATGATTATAACGGAATTTCCTTAGGGATTAATAAAGTATGCTAATTCTGATTGTGATTATCTGCAATTCATGAAACAGTCACGAAATAAATTCTATTCTATTAATTCTATTGATTTCTCTTCGTGAATGCGACTTTAATGAGGGGAGGAAACCCAGGAATCTGAAAGGAGGGATCTCTGGAAATAATTTAGAGTTAGCTGATACCTCAGATATTACACCTTTACCTGAAATAACCTACATTTTAAGTGTTAGACTCTATAATTGGAATTTTAGACGAGAAAACTATCTTTAAGAGTCTTATAAGCTTCTATCTGCTTGAAAACTGAAGGAACCGACACGAAGCGTGTAAAGACACCTGGATTTAAAATAATAACGATAACAACATATCTCAGTGAGTAGTGACATCTCTTAAAACGACCCAAGTACATCGTTATAGTTGTTATTATGATTTTAATCAAACGTTGCATTCTTCTTGGCTCCTTAACCTCCTCCTCCTGTGTCCCTCTCTGCGTTTGTTCACGTGTTAGGATCTATTTGTAGGCTGCACGATTGAAGGCCGCGATTTTAATGCATGATGGGAAAGATAGAGAATCGACTTAAGCAGCATTTGATGCGCACCCGGACACACACACACACACACAGACAAAATGAATGCAACAATGACCCCTGTGTATCCTTTTGCCTCTCATGTTGAGCCCGACTCTCAGTTTTCTCCCTCTCTCTCTTCTCTCTTTGCTCCCTTTGTCTCCAACTCAGGTGAATTGTAGCCATGTGATCAAACGCCCAAGCCTCTATCCATTAACCCTCGTAAATGAAAAAAAGGGGAACAAAAAGCAGTTTTGTGCTGCAAACATGGAGAAAAAAAATGATAACAGAGAGCGATGTGTGCGTCTTTCTCCCCTTATGTCCTAGCATTGACACTAGTCGCGCACACATAGAAAATACTCCGCAGCAGACGGGGACACATGGATCTCTCTGTTTCTCTCCTGCTCCGACACTTTGCTGTCTTCAAACACACACTGCGCCACCTGGATATGGGCCTCGGAGGTGCTAATGGTGGGAAGTTGATGTTTGGAGGATGACGGGTTGATAGTCGGCGGTGTGGTGGTGGCGATGGTGATGGTGTGGAACACCTACCTACATGCTGCACCCCATCGACCAGCCCTCAGCGCTGGGACCTGCGGTGAGGCCTCCGAGGTTTGTGTGTTGTTGTTTTGTTGTTGGTCTGCAGCAGACAGAAAACGCGAGGTGATAGCTGATGTTTTGTGTTTTGTCAAAAAAGAAAGTGATTAAAATTTTGTTTGCAATTTTCACATCAGCCCTGTGCAGAAGAGAGGGATGGAGGAAGTTGTGGTTTTACGGAGAGTGTTTAGTTTGTGCAGCTGGATGGATGACCCCCCAGGGAGCAAATCTGAAAGAGCCGTGAGGTTCCCGTGTCGTCAATTTATCAGAACGTCATTTAATTAGAAAAGCAGTCAGTATCACGTTTATTCGAAAACACATACAGGTAACAACCAAAACTTCTGATGGTCGTTGCAGGTGCATCTGATAATCTCAGCGAGAGGCGCGTCTCATTAACTCCTTATAATCAGCGTAAATTGTTGCTTCTAACTTATAAGTTTCTGCAATCTGTGACGTTTTTATGTTTTATGTGCACTTTGAGTTTATAGCGTACTTATCGCGTTTTATGTTAATCGATGCAGAAAATATAAAGATATTTTTACAGACGATTTGAAGAAAATTTCCTCTTAAGATTAAAAAAAAAAAACCTTTCTGCCTCTGGTTTTTATTAGGCATGATAAAAAGAATCAGACCAAATTATTCTCCTCTTTCATAACTACATGTGCGACAAAAGCAAATGCATGATTTATTTTGATCGAAGAAAATAACCGAACTCTTTGTTGATGTTCTTTGCCATGATGAAATCAAATTTAAAAAATCAAACTTTAATTGGTGATAGAAAATTATTTTATTTTATTTTATTATTTTTAAGCGACTATACAAGGAATAGGTAAATATTTGACTAATAATTCAACTAAAACAAATATCTATCAGGCTACTTAATTATATCAAGTGTCAAATGTTTAAAGAAGTCCTGTGTTTCGGTCTAAAAAAAACCCCCTCATTACTATTTTACAAATTATTGTGCTTTTCTTTTTGGTTTAATAAATACACGCCATGAAAGAGGCTGTATTTTCGCTTTGGCACTGTGTACAAATTTGTTCATCGGCTGTGAATTTAAAAGCCTCAACAGGCCTCAGAAAGCAGCAGAAACCCACTCCCACGCTTCTTTGGATGAAAATTTGGGAATGTTCACTTGGATAAACGTTTTTTGTAAGTATTTTGATATGTAGCGGAAGACCGATGATTTGTTTAGCTAAACTAAATCAATTCGAAATGACTTTACAGGTTTTAAAAAAGAATTACTCATCGCATTAATTTTATTTGTATTTTAGATGTGATTGAATTCAGTTCAAACTACGCAGTAGTCGACCTCCTTTAATTTAATGGGGGCAGTCTGCAGTGCCAGCTCTGATTCACTGCCTTATAAAGGGACAGTATTTTATAGCATTTACGACTTTCACTTTTCTCCTTCTGAAACTTAAGCTTATATTGCTCCAGTTAAGCTTTTCCTTTACCTGCAAAATCCCCTTCAAAATATAATTAAAAACTTAAAAGATTCTTAAAAAACAAAGGTTTACAAGTCACGTAAGGCTTTCTAAACATCTAATGCCAAGACCTCGCCTATTACACCTGCTGCTAAAACCAAAGATCACCTTCATCTCGTTGGAGCTGACTCATTTCTGCACAGATAAAAAAAAAAAACAACAACACACACATAAACACACAACAAAAAAAAAGACAAATCTCACATTTTGCCTAAAATCTAAACCGCTCATGCACTTTCTGGCATTTTATATATCCTGTGTGAAACTCTCTCGAGCCCCGGGGCAGCTGTAACTATTTAGAAAATAGAGCTCACATGGTCGCATCAGTCCCTGCGCTAACCTGCCATGTGACTGCAGTAATGGGCCTCTCCATGGCTGCACAGACCACTGTGTCACAAGAGCTTGTTTCCTGTGGCTCCTCGGGGAGAGCGGGGAGAGGATGGCAGGACGAGGTCTCATGATCAGCAGGGAGGTCAAAGATCCTGATCAACAGGAGGCGGGTCAAAGAGCCATTTTTCAGGTGCACGCTGAGCATTTTCATGTATGAACAACATGAAGCTGCTTTAGATGAGTTTATTTCTGAATAACATTTTCTCGTGGGTGTTTTTTTGTTTTTTGCGAAGACAGAAACTTAGATTGTCAGGTGGTGGGAGGACAAGGGATAGGAAAAGAGAGAGCACCCTTCAGCTTTGGCCGTAATACTTGAACAGCTCCCAGGGGGAAATTCCTGAAATCTAATGATGGATAGAGAGAAAACGCAAGAGAGAGGAAAACAGGCAGATGCAGATAATATGAGAGAGAGAGGGAGAGTGTTTGAGAAGGATGCAGATAAGGGAAGCATGCACAGCGGTCAAATATTCACATGCTGGGTCACATTCTGCATCAAACTAGTGCATAATTGATGGAAGGCATTCATTCTGATGTCAATAGGCACATTTGGCCTGAAATGAATGCCGTCATTTGTTCTGAATGATGACAAATGTAGAAAAAAAGAAGAAAAGAATCTGAAATTATTTTTCAGAAGTGGCCCATTTAAGTAGTTTCACCACAAAACATTGATGTGAGGTTGAAGCAGACGCATATGTTTGGTTCCTCCGTGTTTTCCTATCTAGTGCAAAATACTGTATGTGATTCATAAAAACTCTGAGTTCTTCTAAGAGTTGTTACAAATTTAAAAAAAAAAAAAAAAGCAGTCGAGGTCAGTGCATTAGCTTGGGGATTTCCAGCTCTTAAAGTAGACTATCAATAAAACTGAACATCATGTGACTCCACTGCCAGTAGGTCTGAGACCTGTACAGTTAAACATAGCATGTTTTCTCTCTCAGAGGTTTTCTGAGTCAACAACATACAGTGGTAACTGACTTTGTGAGTGGATGTCAGATGACTGACTTACATGTTGACTGAAATTTAGGGGGGAACAGGGGTCATATTGTGACTTTGAGCAGGTCATGATCATAGTTTCATTAAACTTGTTTTTAGCAGCTCCATGAAGTGGGTTAGATTTGGACTTTCTTCTGTGGGGTGGCTCCAAATCTTACTTTTACAGACTCCATGGCTGCAGGTGTTTTCTGCATCCATCTCTCGACTGATTTCTCAGGAGGTGATAATGCAGCGACACGCCATCCGTAGGGATGAATAAAATAGATTCTGCTATCTGACCTCTGTCAGTCCTTCTTCGCCCATTTTCACCCAGTGAATTAGTGCAGCTGCACCACACTTAAATGGGTCCCCCTCTTTTTTCTCTGGGAGTGTATGTGACCGGGCATGAATCCTCTCTTTGTGCTCAGTCTGCAGAGTTTCCCCCCCTCTATAGTTTCTTGCCTTCTTCATCTTTTTTATTTGGGGAAAGAGGGGCTTCGGTTGCGATGGTGGCAGCACTGGTGAGGTGGTGGCAGCGTTAGGGATGGCGGTGGCGGCAACAGGGACGAGGAGGGGAGTACGGGGGGGGGAGCGGGTAACTTGTTGGACCACATTCCTGTGCAGCTGTGGAAGCTGGTGCAGGGTGGGGGCTGGAGGGCAGAGCAGGATCATCATTGCATTGCAGGGCATCATGAATGGTCTATTGTTTGGTGGTTTGCTGTGTCCGCATCTCTTTGCACAACTTCAGCCTGACTGAGAGCAATGGGGGGGGAAACTAAATGAACAACAATGCGACCAAGGAAGAAATCTACAAATTATTTGGTGACTTATATGAGACGAGGCCTGAGAAAAACACATTTGTGACTCAGGCGCAGGAGGTTGCTGAAAATCCCAGCGTAATGATGATGGTGATGATGAAGATGGGGATGATGGTTATGCGGACAATGGCAGCATTCATGGTGCAAATTTATGACGGTTTTGCCCCTCAGTCATACGTGCCAGCACAGTGTTCAGTCATGCATTTATGTGCAGTGTTATCTATACTCAAGATTCTTCCCTGCAGTCTTGCAAGGACCAAATCTGAGGTTGCCATCAATGTTTTCTTACTTAATATGAGAATCACCCTTATATCATTTTTTTTTTACTGTCACGTTCAGTTTCATGTTCATATGGCACTTGTCGACCATATGAACATGAAACTGTGTTTGCCATACATACATGTTTTATTCTTACACATTATATCTGTTTCTCATTGTTTGTTTGGAGTTCTGTTGAAATTCTGTTGAACGTTGAGATGAGGCTTAAGTAGAGCAAAAATAAAGAAGATTAGGATCGGATGGTCCCAGGTGAACTCAAAACTCAGGTTTTTATCAATCAGCATCTGACTGAGGACAAGCGAGAACTTATAGCTGTACGCTACAGCACTTTGTTTTGAGCCGCAATCATGTTTCAAACAGTTTGTGAAAACACAAGGAAAGAAATCAGAAGGGTACATCATTTTAAAAACCTTTTAAAAACCTTCATACAATCCAGCCTATCTAACCTGGTAATAAAGCTTTTATGACCAATAAAATGTCATACGTGTGAAAGAAGAACCAGTGCTATTGAAGCCAAATCAGTGCATATTAAAGAAATAAAAAAAACATTAAATATCACATAGACAGTCTTATTGTATTTAATACAAAATACTTGGAAGAATAAAACTAATTTTCTTTTTTTTTTAACAGGATAAAAACTAAATCAAAGCAAGTTTTTTCCCCTTCCTGCTCTGGATTAGGGTGATTTCAATGTTCACATACTCAGAATGGCATCAAATATGAAAAAGTTGGATTGATCTTGTATGTTTAATTAAGTTCAATTATATATTGTTTTGTTGTTGTCCCCTCTAAAGTGTAAATTTTACTGTTTTTGTGCATTTTAAATGATCGTCATGGTTATGACTGAGAGCTAGCCCTGATTTGTTTTAATTTATACTTTCAGTAGATTAATCCATACCTGCCTTTCTCTTCCAAATAAAAAAAAAAAGGAAAAAAATGGAAAGACAATCAGTCACTGCTGAACCAGGACACATTATTTAAATGTATCTCATAATTTCTGATTTTTTTTTTATTCCCCTCCCAGCTCCAACACTTTCTGCTCAAGTTTGATGACTGTAAAAGTGAAGACAACTCGGATGTATGCTATCATTTGTGTGTTAATTGATCTTAAACCACAAATAAAGCAATAATTTTTATGAAAACAAAAACGTCTGTGTTTTCATTTAAAAAAAAAAAACAGCTTTTAAAATGCCATCAGGGACAGTAACTCAAATATAGATTCTATGACAACTTGTATGAGAAAGAGAGAGAGGTAGAGAGAGAGACTGGGAGAAAAACAGGAGAGAAAGCGGCATCCACTTTCCAATCATGAGCTCCTCTCAGAACATTTAATTACTGTGTGTGAACGAAGGAGAAAGAAGAAAACTGCCTGAGGGTTGGAGCAAAAGATGACTACATGAAAGAGTCTGTTGTTGTCTGAGCAGAGGAAGGGAGATAAAAGGCAACAAGACAGAAAGATGGATGGGATATTTAGTGGTAGAGAGTGAGAAATATGGTGATTTATTATTTATTCCTCACGTCTGTCATTTTTTACTTCTTTCTTCCACTCTTCTTTTAAAAGCTTGAATTTTTCCACAGTTTAACAATACCAGACGTCTCTATGAACATATGTCACAAAGACTTTAATGAGCATAGAGATTTACACCAGTCAGAAATCTCTGAACACATGAGTAGGATGTATAAAAGCCTGTAAAACAGGCTGATAGGCAGACAGTGGGACAAGTGGGACATATGCAGATATCAGAAAATTTGGCACTGCCTGCAAAAAAACAGTCAGGATATTTAGATTAGGAAGTGAAGCAGCACTCATCTAGTTTGACATTTTGGAAAGCTCACTTATTCACTTTTCTGCTGGGAATTAAATTAGAAGACAGATACCTCTCTCACATATCTGTTCTTTCAGAATAAAAGGAGGAAACTGCCAGCCTGGCTCTGTCCAAAATAGTTTAAAATTCACAAATTTCGTAGATAAAAAGAAATTGTGAGATAATCTCAGAGGTTTTACATTTTAGATTTGAAGTAGACCCATCATGGGGTGTTGCAATGGAAATGCAGGATACACCAAGACAGACAGACAGACAGACAGAAGCATCCAGAAGATGTTTGCCCTGTGGTGCTTTCAGCCTGGTTCAGTCAGGCCTCCCCTAGCTGGACTGAGCTGCACACAATGCTCCTCTGTCCCTGCAGCGAGCTGCTTCACAGCTCAACAACGGACAACAGCTCATTATAGAATCAAAGATCCCCCCAGCCACGGCTCCCGGTGCCTGAATACTGTCCCCCGCTGAGGGCACGCACTGTCACCAGCTACGTCTCACAGCCCGAGGCCGCAAACAGCCAGTGAGGCCGGAGAGGGCATGCAGATATGCAGGGTGTCATGCACATGAAAGCACATGCACACACTCACACGCTTAACCTAGACGAGGAGGAACACACACCACCTTATTAGACAGGATCCTAGTCAGCCATTAGCAGCCTTAACAAAGGTCATGCAGGTCACCCAGCTGCTCTCCCTCACGGACACTGATGACAGGGGATGTGACGATACGGATAATTAACTGACATAAGAAAACAGGCTGATAGACAGACAGGGTGACAGCAGGGAGAGAGGAGGACTCCAAAGAGGGGAAATATCTCGTTAGAGAGGACAGGACAGAGCATCGGTTTTCACCTGAAGGACCTGAAGAAAGCGTAAGAAGGAAATAAAAAGAGCAGCAGGGTGGAATTAGAGCACTAATTATTCATTGTGCTGCTGAGCTGCTCGATGGCATGAAGTCCCCATACAGCAAAAACAGGAAGAACAACAAAACCCTCTTTAATTAAGCTTTCACTGAGATGACGTGACCTTGCTCTATGCTTTAAAGTCCATTACTACTTTTGTAGTAATGGACTTTAAACTTTAGCAACGACCTAGATTCACACTTTAAACAGCAAATAGAAAGACTGCAAATCTGCTCCAATGATGCCCCACTTAACAACAACTGATTGATTTGGATTAAAGTTTGCACATTGATAAATTATAATGTGTGAGGTCATGCGTGAGGTTGCAAGGTCAGATGTTAGCATACTTAGTTTTATTAGTTCAGCTAGCTTACAAGGTGGCAACAAAAAGATGCTCTTTATTAACAACTGTTATCTACATTTTAATTTAGTAAACACTTGCATATTGTATAAAAGCACCGCTGTCACACTGGGGTATTGTTGAAGAGTGTAAAAGAAATACGATCAAAGCTATTTAAAAGTGACCTGGACTTCTGAGTTTTTCTTTAAGACAGGCCACACCTTACAACAGAAAGTGTGACCTTGGTCCTGACTGAATCCCTGAGAGTATATGTGCCAGCCTTCTCTGATATTAAATTAGATTATTTAGCCTGATTCTATAATATTGAGTCTATTTTTACTTTGGTGACAGGTTTAATGTTTCTATAAAATTTCTGTCTGTCATTGTTATGTCATTTTTTCTTTGTTTATGAACTCGTTCTAGACCATTATAATTATGTATTTATAATTTATTTATAATTTATATCTACAAAAAATGGTTTCAGGTTGCCTGGCAACCATCAAAAATAAGATAAAACAACATTTTTTTTAACCTTTTAGAACCTAAAGCAATTTATTAGGAAATACTGTTGTTTTAATTTCATGACAATAAGATCTCCTTTATATTCAAACTGAAATATACATGCCTGGCAACCACCTAGCAACAGGCTGAAATGACCCATTTTTAGCATATAAACAACAGCTACCATCCCTTCTTTCTTTTTTTCAGTATGGTTAAGTATAGCATTTTGCCCACAGCACAAACAGGCGTGGGCACGTATTAGTGTCCATTAGACATAAGTGCTTCCAACAAGTGGTCTTTATGGTAAAATCTTAATATTTTGCTAGAGAATTCTGAGTTCGAAACCTTATTTTTTAGCACCTTTTTAGATTAGAAAAAGCACATATTGGGTCTAATAGGTTTTAGTGTCAATTTGGCTACCTATGACAGAAAAAAGGGAAATCTAAACTGAAAATCCCAAGATGTTTTCCACATTTCTACCCAGCTGATCCCCTAAGGGCCTTATATCTTTCATATGACTCACTGGAGACGTTGTGAACCTCAGATTAAAAGCCACTGAATTACTCCTGTGAGTGATCACACCTGTTTACTCCAAGGTTTTTAATCACAGTTCTCAAACATCATATAACAGGGATATTACAGCTCTTTCCGCATGTCATCACTGTTCAATGTCGCCGTTCAGCCACATGATGGAGCCTGCAACCAAGGGAATTCCTACAGATGGACTTCAGTTCCTCTTGATGTTTTACATGCTCTTTATTTCTTTTGCTTCAGTTTTCTACTTTTGTATTTATTTGTTTATTTATTTATTTATTATTTTAAAGTGTTCTTCCATTCCAGTCTATGATTTTTCAGCCTGAAATCCGTCCTTTTCTCTGTGACTCTGAAGCAAAAAAACAACTGGATTGAAATTATTGCATATGTGCCATTGTCCGAAGGTAGGTCTTGTAGGTGAGCTTGGTGGAGCGTTTGCCCTTCATATCACAACTTAATAAGCCTTCCTGTGAACCCAAGGAGCAAAGCTGCATCTAAGTCCCCATCAGGAGCACATGATGAATGTCTATTTGGAAAAGTGATGCTATTTGGTACTTGCAGTAGTTGCCGGTCCGGAACCTGGTTGTTCCATTTTGTATTCTCATTTTAATCTTCTCACTTGTATTTTATTTCAAAATAAATCTTATTGGTAATGAACATATGTCCACAAGACTCTCCAAATTTTTTTTGTCCATTTACTTTGTTAGAAAACAAATACAAACCACTCTGCAGCCTCTCCAGTCTGCATGAACTGATTTACCTATGTATTAGAAATGCTGTTTTCTCATTGGCTTAAGGCTATTAATTATCCTCTGCCTGTCATTAATAATGACCAAATTTTAATTTCAGCAACTGGTTGATTAGCGCCGAAATTCACATTAAAGACTACTGCTGTTGGTCTTATCATGAGAGAATATAACTTTGAGTCTCTTTATCTAAGCCTATAACACATACAGCTAAACCCATATCTCCCACTGTCTGAATGAAATTTTAATGTTAAAACAAGTTAATGTAATTTTAGGCTGACATGTCAAAAACAACCTTGTAAATAAGGCTCTGTTCTGGCTAGTGACATCATGACATACCTGTAGGAGTTAGGCCTGTGGACTCACACAGTTTTTGACAGGTGCAAAATGGAGTGGAATATAATGAGAGAAATTTAATTGATTTGTTTCACAATTTATTTGTTTAGGTAAAAATCTTAGAAGAGTATATGAGACTCAGAAGATTTATTCCCCCATGTTATAAAGCAGAACATCACCTTATCAGTGTATCAGTACACTTCTTCATTCTTTAGGCATCTTCTCACTCTCTAATATTGTGTCAAACAATTTGGTCAAAAAGTGTGCTGCCCTCCCCTCTAGACATCTCCCTACCTGCACAGGTATGTCATCTGGACCAAGCGCCTTTCCACTCTTCATCCTCTTAATAGCTGACCTCACTTCCTCCTTACTAATCTTCTTTATTTCCTGGTTCACAAACCTTCCTCCATCTCTCTCTATCCGTCTCTCTTTCTTTATCCATCAGCTCCTTAAAGTATAAATAAATAAAATAAATCAAAGTAATTTATCTTCAAGTTTAAGTTAAAGTTAAACAATATTTACCAGCAGCTGGTTCTGAAACCTGATTGGTGCACACAAAAATGTGACATCATCTCTTCCTTCTGAAGTAAGGTAAGGTACTTCCATGGTAACCAAGAAAGTGAATGAAGCAGGTATGGAGCTCAAAATAATCTGTTATCCACTGACTTCACTCTGTAAAATATTTTTTATAAAACATTTAACATCTTTTTATCTTAATGTACGTTTAGTTTATAGCCACATCTAAAAGAGTGCAACAAGTAACCCTGAGCCTTCGTTAGAGCCAAGGCATAGATAAAGGCCCTTTCATAGACTGTAAATAAAAGATGGAGGCAGCCACTGCTATATCGCTAGCTTATTAAGCCCCTATAAAGTTGTTTTGAGGGATCAAATTTAGAGACAATTTAGAGACTCTCTGTTTTTTTGACTAGGCTTTAAACATGCTTTATAACAATATGCTTAAGGACTTTTAGTAGTTTGAAGTGGTTTTAATTTTTCAGAAACTCCTGATTTATATACTCACATAGAAAAGTACATGTGACATCACAACACATAATAGGGCCAAAAGGATGTCGTAATTAGACTGATCAAAGTGGTAAATGGCACAAAAGATGAAAAATGATTTGAAAATGTGAAATAAGTTTGAGACTCACGAGAGGAAGTTCCAGTGGTAACAGTACGTACTGTTGTTTATTAGATGGTTTTGTTCATACAAAACATCACACAGTTGCAAAGTGTTTGTGTGTGTTGAAAACAAGTAAGAATAAAGTGCTCGTTCGTCGTGTGCACAGGTTTAAATTGTATTGTGTGGTTCTGGATTTCATCTGTGCTTTGTCAGCGCTAAAGAATATACAGTGATGAATTTTGAAAGAAAAAAGAGAGAAGTGCTTACTTATCAGATGTGAAATGCAGCAGAATTCAGGCAAGAAGACAAAAGATGAAAATACAGAAGTAATTTATTTTTACACAAAGAAAGCAAGTGTGTTAAAGTTTGAAGCATTTGCGTCATGCTTACTTTTTTTTTTTTATCCTGTAGCTATCTGCATATGATGTCAACTCATTAAAAAGTTAAAAGAAAATTATATCATATTTACAAAAACAAAAATGAATGGAAATCAATAACAGAAAGCTTAGTTGCACCTAATACAAAGGTCACAGAGAAACAGACAAGTAAGCAATTGAATTTTCAGGGTAACTCATGATTGAAGAGAATTACCTCATCACCGTGTTTAAGAGCAGGTAACTTGTGTGGTTTGACAGATGTTGATGTTAGTGTGCATACCATAGCGGTCTGTGAACTAAAAGCTGTGTGTATTTTCACAAGAGCTGCAACAACAGACCCTTCTCTTTACCCCCACACGTATGCTTTAAATCACGTCTGCCATCTTTTATTTTTTACAAGAGTTCAATACTTTGGTTGGGAGCACGCAAAGAGAGGAAATAAATGGAAGAGCAGCCATTACCATTGATTAAACTCCTGACTCTCTGCTGATGTATAAAGGTAGAGCAGGCTGTAGTCTGTCAAGGCTGATCTGATTTTCTGTGTCCAGAACACATAACATCTCCACTCTCTGCTCTTCCACAAATGTCTCCTTGAAACCTAAATCTCCCAGCTCCTTCTTCGCATCCTTCTCATCCTCATCATCCCCACAGCACAAAGCTACCTCGTTCTCGTAGCAGAAAGCGCTGGGGGAGTGTGAGCCCAGTAGGCGGTGGCTCGCCCTTGGAGCAAACGGTGATGGGGACTGAGAGCAGCTCGAGCTGGAGGATGAAGATTGCCCCCTGTGACCCATCATCTGGTTCAGTTCCCTGGCACTGCAAATAGGTGTAGATGGCACTTCATAGGTCTTATGGAAGCGGGAATAGTCCACATGGTAGCGGTCACCCTTCTCAAACACCACATGCTCAAAGCGGTGACCCCAAAGGATTTCCTTGGCCAAGTAAGAACTGCGAGCCTGAGTGGTCATAGCTGTCGCCTCCACCATGCCCTCCAGGATGACCACGATCTCAAAGTCCTCCTTTTGCAGGTCATTGCGGTTCAGGTTATACAGAGGACTGGTCTTGTTGATCTCGTGGACCACCACCAGCGGCGACACCAGAAACAGCCGATCCAGTCCGTCGTCATAGCCGACATCAATGTCCGTTTGCTCCAAGGGGAGGTATTCGCCCTCTGCAGTCACATAGGGCTTTATGAGCTGAGCACGGACGTGGGCCTCGACAATGTGGCTTTTGCGCATGTTCCCCAGACGCCACATGAGGCATAGCTTCCCATCTCGCAGAGCGATGACAGCGTGATGCGAGAACAGCAAGGTCTGCGCCCGCTTTTTGGGCCGCACCATTTTTGCCATGATGGTGCCTATCATGAAGGAGTCAATAATGCAGCCCACAATGGACTGCACCACAACAGTCACCACAGCAAACGGACACTCTTCAGTGACACACCGGAAACCGTATCCAATGGTGGTCTGGGTCTCTATGGAGAAGAGGAATGCCCCAATGAAACCCTGGATGTGGAGAATACATGGCCGCCACTCTGCTTTTTCTTCCTCTGCGCTACTTCGAGGATCCCCATCCTTATCAGGGATGTGAATGTCAAAGTCTCCGTGAGCGTATGCCACTCCCCAGAAGATCAGGCCAAACAGCAGCCAAGACAGAAGGAAGGTGGTGGTGAAGATGAGCAGGAGGTAGCGCCAGCGTATGTCCACACAAGTGGTGAAGATGTCAGCCAGGTATCGTCGCGGTTTATCCTCCATATTGTTGAAAACCACGTTGCACTGGCCGTTCTTCTTCACAAAGCGACTGCGCACACGCCCGGTGCCCAGATCCAGGCCCAGGCGGCAGGAAGGTGAAGCTCGGCAGCTGTTGTGGACAATCGGATCATTTGTCACCCTCAGAGACAGGGCCCCTCTTCCATCATCACTTCCTGGACACTCTCCTCCTCCCCCTCCTCCTTCCTCACCTCGCATGCAGGCCCCAGACAGCGTCTGCTGGCTCAGAGGACTGTGGCCATTGTGGAGGCCCAGGCTGGAGATCTTCAGGGCATCTTCATCTGTGGAAACGATGCTGTATCTGGAAGAAAAGTGAAGGAAAAACTGAGAAAGAGACCAAAAAACAAATCAAACTAAATTCTTAATTAGTAGTTTATGGAGGCTGAAAGGAAAACTGCTGGTTTTAGATTTTATCATCTGCCTGCATCAACAGTATGAATGGTTGCTTCAAGGTAACTTTGATTGCTAATCACTACATACATTTGTTAGAAAAAATCTGAAGGAAGCCGCATGGCACAAACAAGAATAACAAACTCACTGACATTTATCCGGAAAATGAAAGCATTGTCTGAGTTACAGGTTAGATTTTGTTTTGCCAGAATTATACATGTATGTTGACATCTCCACTATCGGTGTGGTATATAAGTGTGTGTGTTTAAACATATTTTCTTTTCTAAGATATTACTTTCTACAGGCCAATCAAATGCTGCTAACTTCAATTCAACTCTGATGGTATCCAAAACAGGCTTCCACACAATCATCAAATACTAAAAGCAAACGCTGCAGTTGTGAACACGTCTCTTTTTAGAATAGAATTGCTCTATGGCAACAGGTAAGTACAATTACTTTTATTTTTTTATTTATTTAACTCCTTTATTAAATGTTACCGTTTTTTAGGAATTTCACAAAGATTAGCTGATGTGCATATCAGTGGTTATTCAGAACCAAGTTGTGAGACTTTAATAAGCTGTCAATCAGATATTAATATGACTAGGTATTATAAAAGCCTATAGAAATACGCGCTCAGTCAACCTTAATATATACAGGTGCTGGTCATATAATTAGAATATCATCAAAAATTTGATTTATTTCACTAATTCCACGCCAAAAGTTAAATTTGTATAATGTATACATTACTACTGATATATTTCAAGCATTTATTTCTTTTAATTTTGATGATTATAACTGGCAACTAATGAAAATCTCAAATTCAGTATCTCAGAAAATTAGAATATTGCAAAAAGGTTCAATATTAAAGACATCTGGTGCCACACTCTAATCAGCTAATTAACTCAAAACACCTGCAAAGGCCTTTAAACGGTCTCTCAGTCTAGTTCTGTATTTTACACAATCATGGAGAAGACTGCTGACTTGACAGTTGTCCAAAAGACGACCATTGACACCTTGCCCAAGGAGGGAAAGACACAAAAGATCATTGGAAAAGAGGCTGGCTCTTCACAGAGCTCTGTGTCCAAGCACATTAAGCACCTGGGCTCTCATAACACCTGAGTAGTGCCACAGACTGATTGAATCTATGCCACACTGCAGTAATTCAGGCAAAAGTAACCCCCAACTAAGTATTGAGTGCTGTACATGCTCATACTTTTCATGTTCATACTTTTCAGTTGGCCAAGATTTCTAAAAATCCTTTCTTTGTATTGGTCTTAAGTAATATTCTAATTTTCTGAGATACTGAATATGGGGTTTTCATTAGTTGTCAGTTATAATCATCAAAATTTAAAGAAAAAAACATTTGAAATACACCAGTCTGTGTGGAATGAATGTATACATTTTGCAGCTTTCACTCTTTGAATGGAATTAGTGAAAAAAAAATCTACTTTTTGATGATATTCTAAATAGATGGCCAGCACCTGTATACTGCAGCCTCTGAGTTTCTCAGCCAAAGTTGCATGTTTTCATTGCATCAGCAATAACTTTTGTAATCATCAGTTGTTAGTTGTAAATGTAAGTGCATAGATGGAAAAAAATAAAGAATGTTTTGTGGCTCTGCATCATAATGGAATAAAAACAATGTTCTCCAAGCTGATGGTCCAGTGATCTAGTAAGACTAAGTTAAACTATAGTTAGAGCCTATAATTCTCTTTTTTGTGGTTTATTTTTAATATATTTATGTTTAAAAGGCTATTAATAAATGGACATACTTTGTCAAATTGAAAGGAAGAAATGTTCAAGAAGCTGTGTCCACTGACAGTTTCATTTCCATTGCCTCTTACCTGTTGACCCGCACCGCTCCCATGGCACCGGTGATCATCAGGCTGTATCTGCGGGGGCAGTAATGTAGGTTGGGGCGGGCAGTTCCAACCATTAACGTACTGTTGCTGAACGGGGAGTCAGTATGATCTCAGGTGTGTCTTGCGTTTGTTATCAGCACTGCGCTATCTTGGTGCATTTTCTGTGAATGACAAGGACAAAGAGGAACCATGGTGAATTTTTATACAATATGAGAATATATCAATGCAATATATAAAAAATATGAGTGTAAACCCTAGGGGCTAAGTAAATGATGGAGAGGAAACCTTAGATGGCTAATTAAATGCACCAATTTTAATTTAAAAAAAATTCTTTAACACTTAAAATTCGGGTAATTGAATTCCCACCTGTTCTGTTTATCACTGTCATTGTCACTCACAGGACACTTTATTAAGTACACCAGCATAATTGCTCATTAAACAATGAACCGATCTCTAGCATCTTCTGTTCATAGCCAAATCCGTGCCACAAGGAAATGAGCCAGATCCAGAGTCAATTGAGTTTATATTCATTCATCACACAAATATGTTCTAATTTGATAAAATAAGGATTGAAAAAGCCAATACAGCAGCATCAAAACTAACAGTGTGGTGGTTTAGACTTTTTAATGAAGAATAACAAATGGCAACCTAAAGCAATCTCAGAGACACTGAAGCTAGTAGGACTGATTCTTTCTGGAGCATGAATATTTGTAATTAAGTAAGGACATCTTGTGAAATGGGGGCTAAAACAAGCAGAAGACATGAACCTCCCACAGCCCACCATCCATAGATCCACAAAAAAAAAACGGTCAAAAATTTACAATCAAAAATCCCTCACAAACTTTGGCCTTTCCTAATGCATGGAGCAGACCAGACAGTTTTGTATAATGACAGCACATTGATTAGGTCCTTGCTAGTGATTAGCCTTAGGGACCTTCAGGCCAAACCAGGGGTGGAAAACCAGACGCGCTGTGGAACGGACAAAGGTTTTAAGAGATGAATCAGTGGTAATCTACTGTTAGAGGAACAATTGATTCGCTGTTTTGGCCTGATGACAGGGTTATGTCAGCAAACCAGGAACCGGGATGAACAAAAACCACAGGGTTGCATAACCAGTAGAGGGACGGTCACACGCAATACAACAGGGCGTTAGTGGTTTATGTTTTATTGTACGTGAATCACTTTGGCTGACGCAAATTAGCCGACAGGCGTGCATTAATGAAAGAGCAGAAATGGATTGTCTTGGGAAAATTTCTGACAACTGTAGTTTAAAAGCCTCCGTTCGATATCGCCATTACGTCAATAACAAGCACATGCACCGCTACACATTTTAACACACATGAGCACACACACGCAAGCAGATTTTGATGGGATTTGGTGTGGTGTAATGAACCCTTGTATGCAGCGGTTCCATGCTCATGTTACACCAAGGACAGATGTTACGAACTGGCTGCTCAGTGGCTGGATAAAGGATGATCTTCTATTGGATAATCCCAATAGGGCAGATGATTACATCATCTTAACTCTCACAGCTGGAAGAGGGAACCTTTACTTATGGAGTTCTTAAAGACGTCAGCCAGTATGCCATGCCACACGGGTCAGACCCGTGTGAGAGTCAACGGGTTCATTTGTCGGCTAAGGCGAGCACGACACAGCTCACGGGCTGGTCTGTTTGGCCTGTATTTACATTGGGAAAATTACTCTCATGTTGCCCTGATTTATTTTAGATTTGTTCTATTTTGACTTCCTTTTGTTTAGATTTGTCAGCAGAAACATGTCATCAATAAGGCTATTATATTTGCTTGTTTACGATTTGAAATATGTAGTTTTGCTTCACTTCTCAAGATAAAGCTTAGTTTAGTTTAGTTTAGTTTTTTGGATGATTTAGCTCAAATTGAGCTTTGCGACATGGTGTGTTATTCTGCTGGAAGCAGCCAAAAGAATATTATGGTCAGCAAAAATAGGTAAGCTGTCCCAAAAAATTTCCCCTGCACCATCACACCACCAATAGCAGCCTGAGCCACTGATGCAAGGCAAGACACATCCATGTTGCTCATGTCCTTCACACCAAATTCTGACCTACCGTAAAAATTAAGACTCATCACATGAGGCAACGTTTTTCCAGGCTTCTTCAGGTTTCATTGTCTTTTGTGTTCAGAGATGCTCTTCTGCAGAACTTGATTTTAACGGCTGCTATTTGTGTTACTACCTTTCTGTCAGCTCAAAGCAGCCTGGCCCTTCTCCCCTGACATCAGCAAAGCATTTTCACCCAGAGAACTGCCACTCGCCAGATATTTTCTCTCTTTTGAACCATTCTCTCTAAACCCAAAAGATGGTTGTATGGGTAAATCACAGTAGAACAGCAGACACAAACCATGCCATGCTGAACTTCTGCAGGTCACCTCGATCGTGTTTGCGTGCCCAAATGCAAGGAGTTGCTGCCATGTATTTGGATGATTAGACATTTGCATTAATGAGAGGTTGAACAGGCACATGTAGATAAATCATCTGTAAGTGCATATACTCTTGTGCTTTTCACATCTGAACGAGCAATCAAAGTGCTTTTAACTCCAAGCCACATTCACACACACACACATTCATGAAGCACGTTATTCTATATGTTTAAGGATATTTCTTACTTGCATGATTCAGCCACGTTCACAAGATCCATTTATTTTTTCTGTTTTCTTGACTTCACAGATGGCAGATTAAACTCAACTGCCTATCCCTGGTGGTTAAAGATTTTTTCTTTTTATTACAATGGTGGAAATTAAAATTATACTTTGAAATTCATTATGCATTATTTCTTTGTTTTTAGTCAATGTCAGAAATAAAGAAGATTTTTGTTTTTAAATAACTGACAACAGTTCACAAAAAATATAAATAAATATTTAGAAAACAATTCATAACAAGGTTTGACGATTTAAATAGGCATGGCTATAATAAAATTAAAACATGATAACTCTGAAACTCAAACTATTAGCCTCCCAAAAAAACTGTTTTTTTTGTAGTTGTAGTTAAACCTTTGGAGCCATATTGGCTGATTAGTTTGCTCACATAGTGTCCAAAATAAGGGAAATACCTTGCAGTATTTATAGTACAGCACAGCAGTATAGTGTTGTTGCCATGGTAATCATCATTTTGACAAAGCCGTAGAAACATCTTCCAGTAAACGCAGTTAAATCTATCTAAATGTATTTGATGATTATTGTAGTAGGGGTTTCACAACACCAAGTTCACCTTCTAGCAGTGCAGGCGAAACACCCAATGCTTCAGAAAAACCTGTCACTGTATTGGGCTATTAGAAAAAATTTCTACTCTATTACATGATCTCAAGGAAAAAAAAATAAAAGAACATTACAAGCTTCATAAAACAAGCTTTGTTCTCACTAAAATATAAACAAAACAGCTATGAAGGTAAACATAATGAAATACAGGCCCATTTTTGTTTCCACCAGTTACAAAACAAGCAAAAGTAAAATACGGCAGAGTTTGAACATCCCCTTTACTTTTTAAATCATCCTAGCCCTTTGAAATTCTCTGCAATTCTTCACTGACTTAATGTCTCCTCAAGGTATGTCCATACAGGAAGTGGATCACTTCTCATGTATTGCTTTGAAGCCGTTTGTCACTAATGGACATTCCAGGCCTCTGTTGCCTAGGTAACTGTCTATTATGTTGCCATATGTCAATCAGTGGTTTGTTTCCCTCAAAGTTGAGAAAAGTTTACCACAGACCAGCTCACTACTTTGTCCTGTGTCCTCTATGTAAACCAATGGACTGTAGCACGATGTCACTTTTGAATATTTGTGCACTCTCTTCTATTTTCTTATTCCTCATCGTTAGTCAATCACTGTTTTTTATGCATACTGGTCCCTTTTTTCCCAGCTGACAGAAGTCCAGGGAGAGAGTAATTGATGATCATAGTTAGTGTATTAGCTGTCGTCATAGGAACATCTCTCCTCTCAAAGGGACTGATTCGCTGTGCTTTGTGTGTGATGATGATTTATCCTGTGAGACAGGACGAGATAAACTGACTGAGTGAGGAGAGAGCCATCCACTGAGTCGCACCAAAACTCAACAGGATACAGCACAGTACATGACAAAGCTCTACAAGATTAAATACTCTGTCAAAGACTCTGAGAGGGATGCTCATGCGTGACATAGCCCTTATTAAACTACGTCAGCCAAACCAAACTTTCATATTCCAAAATAATAATCCAATGCAGAGGAGAGGATGGAGGAAGCCCTTTTCAAATAACAGATTACTACTTCCCTTAATCCCTTGAACCAAACAACAATACGAAAGGTGGATGGCAGTAGCTGTATGACCTGGCTTAAGCCCTTTTCTGTAATCTGATCATATAATCTAACATCTGATCTTATGAGAAGAAAGGAATGAGAAAAAGAGAAACACACAGACAAAGAATAAAGAGAAAGAAACAAAGAAATAAAGGTTTATAGGTGCAAGGTCATTTAAGGTGGGCAAAGAGTGGCAAAAAAATACAGATTAAGATGAAGAGATTATGACATCAGAGGATGTTACTATGAAGTGTAATGCCATTTGCATAAAACAAGAAGATTTTCACACACACACACACACACACACACACACAAACGCACACACACACACACACACGCTCAACACGAAGTAAGTGTTGGACATAAAAATAAATTTGACCTACTCTTTAACGGCA
>VUQR01015512.1:0-26882 GCA_015108515.1 Hemichromis elongatus | reverse complement strand
AAAGATCTGGGAGAAACGATCTGCTTCAGGATGTGAAGACCAGAAAGATGGTGATCAACTTCAGAAAGAACAGAGCAGCTAGGGCTTTCAGAACTTTTTTAAATTTAATGGATGCACATTTATGATTAATGTGAAAGTATTCAGATAAACTAAGGAGAGCATTGTTGTATCTTTCAGAGGGATTTTCTTTTGGCAGTCAGGTCGATATTTGAGCTTGTCCACTCACGCACATTCACATGCATGTTTCTGTGTGTGTGTGTGCACGCGCGCGTGTGTATGTGTGTGTGAGATGCTGAATAAACAGAGCACCTGTGTGCCAAAATAATCTCTCCTTCTTCAGTTCCTTATAAGTGTCCATCCCAGAAATAGACAGAATGGGCTGCTACACAGGCCAAAACCATGTTGTGCTTGTTTTGCACAGATTGAACCATCAATCTGTGTAAATAAATAAAGCATTAATAATAAATCAAAACAAGCAGTGTTGATTGCACGTTGTCATTCATTTCCATATGAGTGTGCAAGGCCAGCTTTATGGCCTTTTATTTCAGACCTCTTTGAAGTGTTATTGCCAATTAGACACAATTCTTTAGTTTCCATGGAAACCTTATTTTTCCCTTCTTTCTTTTGCACATAAATACACAAACGCACTCACCACATGGTTTATTTTTAAAAACTCCTTACTTTCTAGTCATGAGACAGCAGGTGGGCGTTACATTGCATGAGGAGGTGTTGGGTTGCAGTGAAATAAGACTGAGTAGTGTAGACACAGAGGTCGGAGGTCAGGGAAATAAGTAAGTGAGTGCACAGAAGGACAAAGTGGGCCGATAATAACATGAAGGAACAGCATGTGCTCCATCTAAGAAGTCTGAATGAAATTAAGATTGTTAAACTTGGCTGTTTTTGTCCATTAAAGACAACAGTGGGATGATTCATGTACACAATGTTTCACAATCAAAATCAAGGTGGCATTTACACTTGAATGTGGGTTACACATGAAAGCAGTACAATAATACAGATGTAACGGATTTTTATCGTACACTATAAGAAAAATAGTGCACAAAATATACTTCCTATTAAAATGCAATAATTACAAATTCATGCTTACTAACACATGTAAAAAAAAAAAAAGAGGGTGACAAGTTGTATCAACATGAAATCCTGGACGTCACATCACAACAATCTAAAGACAAAATAACTCAAATAAACATGGCAGTATGTTTGAACTGATTATTGTAGCTTAAACATAAAACTCTGTTTTACACTAAAAATGTGTGATGGGTTGCTGTCAGTGATTTTCCTTTCTTTATAGGACTAAGCATTCACACTATTTAGTGGATTTCACACTAAACGGTGAATTAAAGGACTTAATTTCTGGTATTTTACAGCAGTCTGTTACAGTGCAGAAGCCTGAAGTCGAAAACAGCCAGAGGATCCTCTTGCAGCCATCCTATAAATACCAAATACTGTGTCTAACAGAAAGGCCTGTAATTAGTGAAGGGAAGACTGTCAGTGCTGCCAACAGAGCCACCTGTGTATAGATATAGCACCCATATAGGTGGCAGTGAGATATCAATTCATTTTAGTGACATGTTTTGCTGCATGCAAGTCTCTGTTTCAGGATTAGACATTGCTTTTTCTCATTGTACATAAAAAACCCTTCAAAAGCACCCACACATTTTCCCACAGCAAACCTAATTGAGAAGGTCAACAATGGAAATGATCACCAAAAGCCCTCAACACATTTTTAATAACTCGTCTCTTTAGTCCTTTTTAAGTTTGATAAGCAGTTGATAGGGGCTATTTTCTGTAGCGCTGTTTGTCTCTGTGGCCCAGCTTGATGACTCCCCCTCGAATGCCATGAGAGCCAATTTACACAGAAGCAGGCGGCTGCCTCATTTCTCACATTGAGAACTGATTCAGGTCAACATGTTTTTAGAAAAGCAGGCCAAGGGGGGAGGGACTGGAGGTGGGCGAGGGTGGCCAGGATCATTCAAAGTGGATGAATACATTTTATAAAAGGATTGATGATTAATAGAGGGAAAAGGCATTCACACGTCCCTGTTTAATGTATTTTGTTTTCATCCAACTCCAAAACAAATTTAATGAGACTGAAACAAAAATAAGTACAAATGGAAACAAGTACTCTGAAACTCAATCTCTCCAGTCTGTGATCTGTGAACTCAGTGGACTCATTCAAAAAGCTTGGGTGAGTTTGGGTGACATTTACTCTCTTTTATTGTTTATTTCCTTTTTCTTGGTTTTATTTGACTTTGACTAAATTTGTATAAATTTATTTACTTACAAATGTAAATATCATGATTTATTAATTTTTCAATATTTTTTACACTTACACTTTACAAGTGTTTCAGATCTTCAAACAAACCTTCAACACTCAGGCCTGACATCAACAGAGACATTTCTAAGCCTTTGGGACTCCAGTGATCTGTGGTGTGAGCCATCTTCCACAAATGGAAAAACTTGGAAAAGGAATAAACCTTCCCAGTGGGAAGAGTGACCGGCCTACCAAAATGAGTCCACCGATGAATCATCCAGCAGATCTAAAAAGAACCCAGAGTAAAATCTAATCTAATCACAATCTCATCCATGGGAGAATTTGTAAGGCCCAAATCACGTTGACCAAAAAAAAAAAAATCTTGATGATCTGCAAGACTTTTGTGAAAGTCGCATTTTTTGGAAGGTTTAGGTAAAGTCACATCTGACATACAACTAACACAGCATTTTATAAAAAGTCCACCTATGAATTGTTAAAATAATTCAAACAAAAAAAACAAATTAAAAACAAAACCGAGGTTTTAGAGAGACCTAGTCCAGAATTTTGAAAACACCTGTTCATGCTCAAAAAGCCTCCAGTGCATTTGACAAAAGCATGAAGAGAGCGTCAATATTCCTCCACAGTGATTTGAAACAATTTTTTTTTACATAAACAGCTAGTAAATATGTTTTGACACATTGGATGGATTTATTGTTTTGCTTTATTATGAACAATATGGTGAGCGAATAGCAATAGCTATTCATTCATACACCAATTTTGAATGCTAAGTTAAAATGTGTTACAGTGTGAAGTAAATTAGTGTTAAATCTGTTTATTTATGATTTGCTATTTCGCCATGGCAGATGGGTTTGGGAAAGTAGCACAAAAAAGGTAAAGTAGTGAAAAAGGAGAAATTAAAACCTTGGAGCTGCTTCATGTGTTAGACTTGTTGCTGCCCCATTGTTTTTTAATATTTGTAAGACACTAGGGTAGCAGATGATGGCAACTAATGCCAAGGATGATGCAGTAGAATAAATTGGTCATTACTGTAGCATTTAAACTAAAGGTATGCAAGTCTAGCTGCTGTAAAACTCCAGCATGCGTGACGAACACCTAGACTGCTTTAAATAAAACATCAATTAACGATTTCTAAAACGTGTGGCCTTGTTGATCTGACAGTGAAAAAGAGGGTTAAAGTTGTTGAGTTCAGAAGGTTGTTCTGATCAGGAGCATTGGTCACGATCAATACTTGCCTTGGGTCAGGGATAGGATCCAGGATGACTGCAATTTTTGCCCTCCATGCTGAGGTAATTAATGATGGTATGCAATTAATCATGTGTGACTAGTTACATCGTAACAGACTCTGCTGGAGAGGCCAGTTTCTTTGTCTGTCATTTGTTAGTGTTTTCATGTAGTTTCTGTTCCAATGGAGAGAGTGATGCAGAGATGCAGAACAAGGGAATCGATCACACGTGATGGCATTTGTAACTCTGACGTAAAGACCACAACACTAAAAGCTGAGCACATGGCGAGTGCCCCCTTGTCCACAAGAGGGGTGAAGTGATGGAAATATATCATGGAGGCAAAAGGAGCTTTTTGTTAGCAAAAGTAAAAATGTCTATGAGAAACACTGACAAGTACAAAGCATGAGGTTGAAGTGAATACTAAGCAGTTCTTGATCTGCTGTTAAAAGATGAGAGCCCAACATGCAAACAGTTGAACTGCCTTTTAGATTGTATTTCTAGATTAATGATTTAATTGTTTATTTGAAATATATTGCATCGGAAATTCACAATTATCAAGCTGTACCGTGTGCTTGTCTGGGACATGGTACAAGGAAAGTAGATCTTAATAGCTGGAGGAGGTAACAATAAAGTTGCTTAAACAATTTAATGAAAAAAGCTCTATGACTATGAGCCTCACCTGTCATGGTGCACCTGTTCTGATTAGTTGTATTGTTAAAACATAGAATTAAAGGAGCTTTAAACTAACAAAAAAATGTATACCTTTTGTGCTTTAAAATCACCTTCTATGTACTGTATAATGATCTATTTGAGCTCGAACACATGGAGTGTTACATTTATGAACTATATAGCTCCCAATCCATCAGTGAAAGGAAAAGGTGGACTTTATGATAACAACTAATCAGGTAACTGAGGGATTTTTTTTTACAATGCATTGTAAAACCAAGTACACCCCATAGTTCAATAGCCTGCAGCAACACTTTTTGCAGCAATAACTTGAAGTAATCCTTTTCTTTATAACTTTATTGGTCTCTCCTATAGTTGTAAGCCCACTATAGTTTTACACTATTGATTTATGCCATTGAGATTTGAGGGCATTCTTTTATGCACGGCTCTCTTAAGATCCCAGCACAGCATTTCCATCAAGTTGATTCTTTTGTTGTCTTTTTGCAATTTTGTACCATGCAGATGAGCTCATGGTAAACTCAGTGATGGTGCACAGATTCTGTGGCTGCAAAACAAGTTCAAGCTGTCTGCCACCGTGCATGCTAGCATGAGGAGTTTGTGCTGACACGTTGTTTTTTAATTTGGATATTATGATCAAACATTTCTACTTTGTTCTGTTCTTTCTAAAGGACATTGTTCCAGGAATCTTGTGGTTTGTTTAGACACAACTATGCAAACTTATGCAATGCTGCCATGTTAGTTTTATATAAAAGAGGCTTTCTCCTCGCAACCCTTCGAAACAAGCCTTACTTTTCAGTATTTTTCTAAATGTACAGTCATGTATTTTAGCATTTAGCATGCTAACTGAGATCTGTTAAAATAATGATAATGATTGATCAAGTGCATATCAATATCAACGCCTGGCTGTTACTTAGCATTTAAATTTCTGTGAAAGGCGTAAGGGTGTACTTACTTTTTTACAGGACTGCATAAATCTTAATTGAGGAGTCAATTCAGACCTTTGCTTCTAAGTGTGTTTATGAACAGTAGAGTCATCATCACTGATTTTTCTGGAAAAACTGAAAATTTGACAATCAGAGAACACATCCCTCTCCACTGCCAAGGACACGTGCTTCAACTAACATTTGAAATGGATGACAAGGACCAACGTTGCAATTGTAAAGTAAAAATGATCCAGATCCGCACATTTTTCTTGCCTTTTTCTTTTTGTCATGCAATGTCTTTCCTCAAAGTTTATCTAAATTCAGTTGGCCAGTGTTTCTACAGAATCTTGACAGAAAAAAATACAGCAACACAAAACCTGGGCTACCTCAGCGCTCGCCATGGGGGAGGAATAAAGTCTCCATGGGCCCATGAAATAGCTTTAATCCAGTCATTAACATGTTTACCTTGGTGTGAGTTTTAACTTGTGTGAGTTGAACTTTTCCAACTGCATTTCCATGGATACTGGCTCTACTCTCTCATTACAGCAACTGCTGCCAGAGCAGCTGAATGTAGCTACAGTATGTGACACACAGCAAAGACAAAAATATCTCCCCTTAATTGTCATTTTACTTGCCAAAAATCTTTAATTATACTTCGTCTTGGGAGTTCATTTGATACCGCTGCTTGACAAAATGTAGGCTTACGAAACTGTAATTAATCATCACAAACTGCGAACGTGTTCTAAAACGAGACTCATGCACACACTCACAAGAAGGAAAGTGGGCCTGAGCGCTTCATTCTTAACTGTCATTTTATAACAAGAGGCAGATTAAAGTGCATTTATAAATACACAGAACCTCTGCGGACGTTTGATGAGCAGTGTGAGGATCTACAAGCAGATGGTCCATGTCCTTGTGTGAGTGTGTGCCCAGCGGGAACTGTAGGGGAGAAAACAGTAGAGAGTGATTGTGAGCATTTAATGTTTGTCCTCAGTTTGTATATTGTACGTCCCTGTTGAGACCAAAGGCCCCCTCTCGTGGCTTGCTCAAGCATAATAATCCCAAATGAAAGCAGACTCGGTATTCCCGATAGGAATTAGACAATGATGCCAACAGCTCTCAGAGATTTGCTCACTTATAGGAGTTTGCTGCAAAAAATTTGGCTGTGTTACTGAATTTGAATTAAATTAGTTGAGTTTATGTTTTGTATTACCCTCAACATTTTTTCGGTGGCCCATTTTGTTTAAGGTAAGGTTTGAGTTCAATCCATCAAATGAACTAAAATAAGTAAATATTAGAAACACCTTCCTAGGGCTGGGCCCTTTTTTGTCTTGAGAACTGTCCTACTATGAATATCACAGCAGAAACTAATCCTCATCAGACCAGGGAATGTTTTTTCATTCTTCTACTGTCCAATTTTAGTGAGCCTGTGTGAAGTGTTGTCTCCATTTACTGTTCTTAGCTGACAGGAGTGACACCCGGTGTGGTCTTATGCTGCTGTCAGGGGGTTGTACATACAGATATGCTCTTCTGCATACCTTGGTTACATTGATTGGTTATTTGAATTACTCCTGCCTTCCTATGAGCTCAAAGCAGTGCAGCCATTCTCCTCTGACCTCTGGCATCAACAAGACATTTTCAGCCAGAGACCTGTTGCATTTTTATACATTTATTTGTTATGACTCAGAGAAAACACTTTCTTATGCTTTTCCAATTCAGGGGTGTTGGGGACCATGAGCCTTCCCCAGCTGACACAGGGTGAGAGGGTGAGTCGCCTGTCTCACGTTGGGCAAACACAGAGCATGAGACAACCAGTCATGCTCATATCCACATCTACAGGCAATTCTGAATTGTGTAAGGAAGCCGACGTACCTGCAGAGAACCCACACAGACACACGGAGAACATGCTAACCCCAACCAGACTGGATTCAAACCTACTACCTTCTTTCTACATAGTTGCTAATGGCCTCCATCATTACAACTTTACAAACATTTAGCACCCATATTAGCATCAGTGAGTAACACCACTAAGTGATGCTAGATTAAAGTTTCTGTAGAGTGATTACCCTGGTATCAAGCCAATATTAATAAAACAAAGGACTTGTGGTGTTTATTTACAGCCCCCATGTTTTGTAGGTGCAGGAAAATGGCCTCAGACTCCTCACTGAAATTTACTAAACTGTCTTATATACTTGATAATCTAAATGTGAATGGACTGCAAAAAAAAAAAAAATTACAAATCTGGAGAATTTTTTGTGTGATTGGCAGCCTTTACAAGAAAAAATGAGAGCCCCTAAAGCATAAAACTGTGTAAATTGTTGTTTAAAGGACACATTTCTAAAAACATGATTGTTTGAAGGTTTACAGTGTTTAGTGTTTTTGGTCAATACACATGAATAAGAAGAAGGTCTAGGACATATCATCTTGTACGTCCACAATTTAACTTTGTCGTTTTTTCTTGATATTAAGAACAACATAATTTTTTTGTGTTTACTTTCTTGCTCCCAGTGAAAATTATTATTTAAAATACAGTATGATTTGGTTGTGTTTATCATGTTATGTTGGTTGTATTCTCTGTCCAGTTATTGCTTTCCTTTGAGGCTTCAGGGTCAGAGTAACCATCTGTGCAGCGGCACATCATCAGCCATAAGACATCTGTTAAGAGGAGTTAGCTCAGTTTCATTTTCTAAAGGTGATGATACCTGATAGGACACAATCGCCATGTTGGGGCCATGTGAGAACCAATGAAAGTTTGCTTTCTGACAAAAGACCAATAGTCTTTAACTCCTGCATGGTAGCACAGGATCATTTCCATTTTGATGTCAAGAATTAATGGTTTTGCTGGAGGATGCTTTCTTGGATATAGCCTCTGTAAACCATTGGATTACATCACCAAGGTAAAGTTTTCTTATTTTCCGTTAGAGGTGTGCATGCCATTAATATATGCCAGGGGGTTTCCTTTACAAGCAGGTGTAAAGGTATCTAAGCAGTAGTGGTGTGTGTTTCACTTTAGTTCAGCATTACATACATACAACTGTAACTGCAATGACTCAGTGAGATCAATTTATAGCAACAGAGCATTTGTTTTTTAAGAACCATGCTTCAGCTTATAAGGAATCCAGACATAAAAAGCTAGAGAATTATCCTTTAATCTCCTTGAGTCTGCCTAACCATTTCTAATAAGTATTCAATTGTTTTGATTGTGTTTATGCTAATCAACTCCCATCAGGATCCCACCAAGAGCCTCCTGGGAAATAAAAGCACTCCAGGTCCAATGAAACCAGTCAATCAAATGCAGTTAGAGTAGTAATATGTCTGGGAATGTGCAGCCTAAGCTTCAGAGGACAGGACAGGACCATGTCGCCCCCTGCTGAAGACTATTACTGTTGCCAGTTCCAACCCAACACCTTTGACCCCTCCCGCTGTGGCTCGTGCCTGCGGCCAGATCACATGCACATCAGCAGCGCTCCTGCAGCAAATGCTGCACAACAGGATACTCCGCAAGAGCTGGTATGTAGCCACATCAATGTCTCTGTGCTTTCTGTGCAGCCACCTGGGTCTGTACAAAGTTTTTAAATTAAAGATAGAGCATCGTTCAGCTGATCATATAGCTGATCACAAGGCCACTAACAAACTTTAGAACCAAGAAGAGAGATTTGAGCATTTCCCAGGTCTGTTTGACCAGATCTCGAAAAAACTAAATGTGGAGCAAGGTTGAGGTTTGTGTTGCTAAACGCACTAAAGAATGAAAACTAAAAGATTTTTATGGTCTCACAGAATAGCCTCATCCTTTATTACAATGACTTCAAACTTTTAAGTCATACTTCAGTTACTATCTGTCTGATAAAACTCTGCTTCATTAAGGATGCATACATATACCGCCAGAGGTTTCTTCTTTCATTTTCATTTGATTTCATAAACAAAATTGAATTGAAATTGAATTGACTTAACAGATGGTCAGGATCTCTGTCCTAAGCAGAGGCAAAGGTTGAAGGCAGATAATTTGTTATGGCTGAAGCAGCCAAAGAAAGAATTTTGATAAAACTATAAAAAAATTATCCACAAACTTGATAAAAGATGAAGCTATAAATTCTTATATCCAAAAGGTAAAAGGTCAAGTGTGGATGTAAAGAGGAACTTTCTGATTAGCACAAATGTACCACCGTACTCTCACGGCCTCTGACTGGAAGCCTTGATTAAGGTGATGAAAATTGTACATCCATTTACTTCTTTTGTGATTTACTCAGTTCAACAGTTCAAAAACAATTCATAAGCGTTACATAATTTTGGTTTGTTTCCTAGGTAACCAGCCCATACGATGGGTGCAAAACATTACACAGTTTTATATATTTGTGTACCAAAGGTTTGACACATAGTCAAGGTTCAGGTTGGCTTAAAAACTACCCAAACGGTAAGATTCTTTGCTTTTATGACATTTTCATAGACATTTAAAATCAAATAAAATTACAATTTACAAGAATGATGTCAGGCTATAATACAATTACCAAGTGATAAAACTGTGGAGGTGGGAGAAGGATGGTGGCATTTGATTCTGTATCATTAATTAATGAAAGCTCATTACCATCCTTGGGGAATAGGTTGTAATCTGATATGCCCATATGACACATGCAGACACATATCCTCGTGCAACACCGGCCCACTTAACTTATTATTCAGTGCAATGTCACTGTGAAACTTATGTTAGTCAACATCATAACTCTAATGTAGATTTTATTCTCAAGTGAAAACATAGAAAAACAACAATTTTTTTCAGACCTGAATCCAGGAAGAGGTGCAGGAGCTAAAATGAGAAAAAAGGGTTTGTGTTAATGAGAAGCTGACCTGAAGGAGAGATCAAGATAATGATAAGAAAGACACTAAGTGGGCAGTTCTGGTGATGCAAAAGCACTGGAGCAATGAAATAATGATGAGCATGGCCAGAGACTAGCTTGAGTTACGTCCTGTGCAGAGTAGATGCGTTGGTTTAGTTGGAACAAATGGAGAAGCAAGTGAAGCTGTGACAGCAGATTAGGCTGAAGGTCGGTGAGCAGCTACAGTAAGTGGAATGTGTGTTAATGTTCAGACTCTGGAAGTTGGCTTTTTATTTTTGTGTAAAAATTCAGTTCATTTTGCTGTGACTTGTTTGATTTTTAAAGTTAGTAGACAGAAGACATCGCATAGGTGTTGTGTGAAGCTTTTAGTGGGTCACAATTAGATATAAATATTGGCTAGTAAAACCAGATAACTCAGAAACTTGAACTTTTAGGAGGTTAAATATTTTTTTAAAACTGGAGAATAACTCAAATTAATCAAGGCTGCAGTCGCAATGCCAAACTGACAATTTTGATACCCATACATTTGTTTAATGTTGTAATATTTTGGTTTTAAATTAGTTTAATTATCATGGACTGTTGGAACATGTTATTACTGAACTGTTTTTTAAAAAAATGCTTACTTTGTTTCTACGCTTTACTTTTCACTAATTTTCAAAAATAGAAACAAAACATTGTGATTCATAGCATTTTTCTTTAATTGGCACTATTAATCCAAATGCTTGAGATATGTTTCTGCTCCCCACAAACCAGGATACAGATGATGATGACGACGACACACGTGCCCTGTCTGAGGTGACCACAAGTGCCAGTAGTGATGATGTCAGAGGCGGTTGGACCTACGAGTGGAGTCTAGTGCACAGTCTGAGCCCTGAGTGGGAACTTAATATCTGTGATACTGACATAGAATCCAGGTGAGTGTATCCAGTGTCCCGTTTTTAAGAAACCACTTTTTACCAAGAACCTGCCTGTACTATATACACTGGGTTTGTGAACAAGTATCACCACCTGACTAGCTCAGTGACATCCATTAGCTTAATCATGCAGTTGTGATCATAAATTTACATACACTCATGATAGGTGTAAATGTCATGATAATTCTGGGGTTTTAATAATGTGAAATTTACTTTCCACTGTATAGACTTTTAAAAACAAGAACTGGGTGCACAAGTTTTCATTTATTTTAGATTTTCACTTAAATTGGTGGTTTTCCTGACACAGCTGTTGCTTTTAAGTATAGTCCACAATTTTATATAGGGTTGATGTCAGGGCTTTGAAAAGACCATCCAAAAAGCTTAATGTTAAGTTTCCTTTATCCATTCCTAACCCTTTATGAGGAGTGTTTGGGATCATCGTCGTGTTGAAACACTCAATTGCATCCCAGGTTCAAGCCTAAGGATGTTGATGTGAGGTGAAGTTGAGAAATTTGGAGGAAAAATTTGGTCATCCTTCTTTATTATTCACCATTTTTGTACAATGTGCCAGTACCACTAGGAGCAAACCACAAGCCTCTCTTGATCCCTAGCTTCCAGAGTCAGAAGTGTTGTTAGTTTAAGAAAACATGAAATTTATAGTTTTTGATATTTTAAATGTTGAGGAAAAAGTTTAGATTTAGTGGGGCTCTCAGGAATAAGAAGAACTGATTGTCTTTAGATGATGCTGGATGTTATGGTGCCACAGTAATGATAATTGCTGCTTATTGATAACGCAAACACAGTGAGTTTCCCTATCTGGAAATTCAGCATAGACAGGGCTGCATAATTGACATTGTAAAATGTAATAATTACATGAGTGTTTTGTACTTTTCATCTCTGTGGACATAAACCTGGTCTCATCATATTTCTGTAGCACTCAGGGCTCCTGTTTAAATCACTGAATATGCACTGTTCTCTCACAGTGTAGTGATCTCAGAGAGTCTCTGACTATAACTCAGGCTCTATATACGTACACTGAGTCCTTTCCTCTTATCACAGCTGCGGCAGCACCGGTGAGTCCCTACCCATTCCTCTAGCATTTTATATTTATTTGGAAAGTCTGTGAAAACTTGAACATGTGTGTTTTTGTGCATCTGAATTTGTTTTCATGTGAGGCATTAGCAGATTAAATTGGCCAGTGACTATCCTGAGAGCTCAATTGAATCCAGACTAGTCCTTTGAAACCTCACTAATCAAACACTGTTACTATAGCAGTAGATATGATGATTGGGTAGCACTTTATAATAATATCACACTAATAATCGTTAGTAAGGAAGTGCTTAATTCATCATTTGTTTATCATTACTCCTCTTTAGTGTGTCATTTATAAATACAAATATGTTCATCCATCTGTTACTGTTATACCTTGTACAGCTATCACTGCTACTACAGCACTGCTAGTAATAATCACAGTCATAATAATAAATCTGCTTTTATAAATGGCATACTAAGAAGGAGAAATGGTTTATAAATGATGAATTTAGTACCGGATAATACCTTGCTGATACATTAACAATGCCAATTATTAAGCTAATTAAAAAATAATAATTAACTTAATTGATGTATGGAAAATCAATGCTGTTATTAGTCTTAATCAGTTAGCACTGCAAGCCCGACCCCCAAAGTCAAACTCAATAATTGAGTTCTGAGTCCCTCTGAAAGTTCCTGCAATGAAAATAAAAATTAAGATTATTTTCCTTCTTTGTATTATGCCAAGTGTGTAATGAAAGACAAAGCTGGTGGAAATCTTAGATTGACAGCACAGTGGATGTGTAGAGGCGTTCTTCAAGCACTTTTTCACCTACTTGAGCAAAAAGATTAGATGCATTCAAATAATAATTTATCGTCCATCGACTGACTGTCTCCTACCTCTCAAAGCTCTCCAAATCAGTTGGACTCTTCAGAGAGGGGCCAATCCCTCAGCTTGGAGCGGCACTGTGTGGCTCAAAGAGAGATGACACGGCTGGACTCCTCTCCCCCACAAGGCACTGAAAGCTCCTGGATGGATGAGAGAAGAGGGAGAAACAGGTCCCGCCAACCGTCAGGTCAGTCGCAGGCATGAACTCGAATAAAAAGCTGACTGTCTTCATCTTTATCCCAGTTAGAACTTAGCTCTATCATAAGCTTTTTACTTAAAAATAATTTTCTTTTATAAGCTATATGTTAAGGCAATGATCACAGGGATGTTTGATTTTCAGAGTCCTGGGGAGATAGGGGACAAGAGAGTGGTTACTTCTCTCCCGACAGAGGAGGTGAGCAGCAAATTGAGGAGGCCAAAAAACGTCAGTTTCGTTACTACGAGAGGGGGCATCCTCTTCCAAGCAACTATGTTCCTGAGCCCAAGGCCTGCGTCCCCTACCGGAACGTCAACCTCGGAGTGCCCTCCCAGAGAAGAAATCATGAGACGTATATGCAGGAAACCTGGAGAAGTGAATCCCCGCAGAGATACACATACCACTCAAACTTTAGACAAGGAGATTCACAGAGAAATTCACCAACACGTCACAGCTCTGTGAGTCCAGAACGCTACAAGCTCACCGAATCGCCTGTGGGAGCTCGGAGAGGGAGCTCTCTCTGTAGGAGTCAGGCTCGGTCTCATCCTTCATCTCACAGCTCTCCAAAGCTTCAGTCATACAGTCCTTCTTGCCATACATCAGGCTTGTCCAGTCCATCCTGCAGGAAGGGGTCCACTGCCTCTCGCACCGCATCTCCTTCCAGGGCCACACCATCTCACAGGCACGCAGGCTCTTTGCTTTCACAGAATGGTGAATATGATGCTAAAAAGGGATATAGTCGGGAGTCAGAGAGTCCATCACAAGCTTCAAACAGGCACAGTTTGGACTCCGAGAAGCTGTACAGAAATCTCGAGTCCATCTCCTGCCGTGGCTCGTCAGCTCTTCAGCAAAATTCCTATGAGCTATCCCAACCATCCCCACGAATCAGAACAGCTGTCAACAGCTCGACCAACACCCGAACTCGGAACAGTCGTGACGTGTCACCATCCAGGAATGGTTACAGTACCAGCCACTCCCCACAAAGAGAACCCTGCTCCAGAGACAGCAGGCTGAGTCCAAAACACTCATGGCAGGGGTCTGCACACTCTTTACTCAGCATCCCAGCCTCACCAGGATCCTCGTCATCGAGGCGGGGCACGGGTTCTCAAGTCTTTGGTGGATCGCTGTCAGAAGGTACAATCACAAGAACAGACAAAGCCGATGTAGGAAAAAACCAAGTCATAGGTGACCGAAGCAGTAGCACCATCAGACGAGGGATGGACACCCTGCTGATCTCTGAACCTAAAAAGGCTGCAGTAGATGCTGAGGAGGTAAATAAGTCATGTGAGCAGGGATTTGGCTGACAACCAACCTTGAGTTGTTAGCCAGTGAACATATCCTGGATAATGCTCTTTTCTGGCACTTAGAATGACTAAACTTGAAAAAACATACTTAATCTTTTATTTTCTCTGATCCCAAACTAGCAAGTGACAAAATAAACGCATCAGGAAGTTTTTAAAGTGGTAAAGTACAAAGCCCATTATGCTATATAAATTAAATGAATCCAGGTTTAAGGCACTCCGCCACTGGCTTCAGTTTTCAGAACTGGAGGCTTCATCCAACTTACATACTGTCTATTTGGTTAACAAAGACAATATGAAAATCATTGCTAACTTGCTAAATCTTTTCTAAACCTGAGGTGGGGATGACCATAGATGATTACATAGTGCTGGCTGATATTCCCAAGATCCAAGTGGAGTCAGAAGAAGAGCTTCCAGGGCTGAGGCTGAGAAACCAGAGTCCCAGTCCATGCAGGGACCAGAGACTCAGGACATACAGGTTGGTGATTCGACATTGTATAGCTGCTGGCTTTGAGCACTTAGGACCCGTTTAAACATTTAATTGGGCCCTACCTAAATACCTAAACAGAAACCAAAATGTGGTTGGACACAGAAAAATTTGAGCTCATCCAACACTGACAGAAGTTCTGACATGCACATGTAGCTAAAATGGGCTTTAGGAGTTGTTGTCTTGTAATGTTACAGGCACCAAGATCAGCATTAACAGCACTTCATATATAGCCTTGCACTACTTAACCGCTAACAAAGCTAGTGGATAAAGATCTTTTGTAATAAGTGACTGCCTGAATTATCTCCCCTGAGATGCTCTTGCAGGTTTTTACTGCAACCACCTCCTGCCTCTTATTTGCTATCTCTGCCTTCAGTTTTGGCTTCAGTGAAAAGAAAAGAAAAACAAAAACAAAAAGGGCATGCTCTGTTAGGCTGAGATCAGCTGACTCACTTGGCCATTGAATCTTTGCCTTGAGAAACTTTGCCTTGTGAATATTTGAAATGTTTGTGGAGTATGTTTTGGGTCATTATCCATTTGCACCGTGAAGAGTTGTCCAATCAATTTTTCAGCATTTGGCTGAATCTGACCACAGAATATTGCCCTATGAATGATCAATTCATCCTGCTACGTCTATGAGCAGTCACATCACCAGTAAACACTAGTGACCTCATTCCATCTGACTCTCTGAAAATTGTATAAAAATGGCTGTAATTCATAAACACATAAAGCAATACTTTTGTTCAGTTGCTTCTCTTAGTGCTAAATGTCTGGATTTGTGCACTACAATCTGCTGTGATACTATTTAGAGGCAAAAAATCAGTCCTGGGATATGTCTGTCTGTGCGTCACTCCTTCACTAGCTAGAAAATTAGTGGGCAGAAATCCCTTTGAAGATATGTATTTATCTGATTGAGTAATTGACACCATTAATTTATAAATTAAGAAAATAAACATGCTCTTCAACCTTTTGCAGAGGTCTGCAAAAGTTCACTTTAAAAATATATTTCCTCTTTTCATTCCCTTTACACTTTAACTGTAAGGTTTCAAGATGAAATAGACAGATCGAACCAGTTCTACAGTTCAAGACTGGAGTCAGATGAGAGGGGGCGAGGCAGAGAGAGAGGGAGAGACAGACGGGAGAAATGTCGAGACTCTGAGAACGGACGATCGTCTCGAAGACAATCGACGGCGTCTCTTCATACACAGGTAAGATGCAGTCACTGCAGGCGTGTTTATCACAAACAGCCGTGTTAAAAAAAAAAGATAAAGAAGTCCTGTCTGTTTAATCCATCAAAGACCTCAGATAACCAGAGTGGAAAACGAAGATCCTCCAAGGTGAACGAGCAAGCAGCTCCTCCTGAACGCCTGCAGACACAGGTGAGCACTGTCTCATGACTTCCTGCGTCTGTATATATCACACGAGCACTTGGTGGAAAATAGGTCATTCATGTATTTCAGCCTCTCGCAGAGACACACACACACAGGAAAAAGTCATTATGTAGCACTGTGTTTTAGGGCAGCATGTTCATTTGATTTATCATCTTTATTAATAGGTTCCAGGACGGTTTTGGTTAACTGTTTCCTGTATTTGCAGTGTTTCGCTATCATGACTAAAACAGCTGAGTCACTGTACACTGATGGATGACCGTGAAAAGAAACGTTCCATTATGTTTGTTTCACTGTAGAAAACTTTGTTTTAGTAGTTCACACAGCATTTCTATATGTAAGCACCTCTGTATGTGTGTGACTTTTATGACATCCTCTTTAAATATCACATCTGGCACTTCTTTCAACCTTATTGCTCTATTTTTTGTTCTCTACCACACATATTACAATAACAACGGACCACAACATCATACACGGTGAGTATTTTTCAGTTGACACTATCGTTCTGATTATGTACCATCGGTTCCTCTTTCCCTTCCTTTCTTCCTCTGACAGTTTGATGGTTTACAGAAACTACACATCTACTTCTACTACCACTTCTTCCTCTTTGAATGTTCCCTTTCAGTCGAATATTTCTCTGTCTGCACCTCTCTGCATGCTTCGATCAACATTAGTTATCTCAAGAGTGCATTCGTCTGTTTCTGACAGTTTCCGCTTCCTCTAGTTTCAAAATGAAGTGTGAGAGACAAACCACAAACAGAGCTCTTTCATTCTGTTTGCTCATATCGATTTAATTGCAGATGTTGTTACTCAAAGGGGTGGATGTCCAGACTGGATAAACATGGCAAGGTAAAGTTATACTTTTAAAAATCTTATTATATTTAACTAACATGCTAATTCTAGCCGTAACCACATCCTCATAAAGCCTGCCAGATGGGCTCAAAACACCACAAACTCATAGTCATGAAACATCTTGAAAAGAGTCGACATACTGTAGAAATGAATGCCAACGAATAAGTTTGATGTTCGTGAGACCAATTAGTTCACCGTTGTACATCTTTACTGTGCTTTCCACAGTGGAGGAAACACTGGTTTGTTCTCTGTGACACCTCGCTGAGATACTACAGAGACTCAGAGGCTGAGGAGGTATGACCTGATGTTTGACACTAAAGCAATTTTTGGTTTGCTGTTTTTTGCACATTCAGGAAGACTTTTTGGCATTTGTTTTTTTTGCTGCCAGTAGATCAGTTTCCTGAAAAATGAATTGTTTGGGGGAGAATTGTGACCTTATTTGACTCAACTAAAGTTATGCTGCTCTTGTCATGCTGCAGTCAGATGACCTGGATGGAGAGATTGACCTGACATCCTGCGTGAACGTGTCAGATTGTGATGTGGACAAGAACTACGGACTCCAAATACAAGTATGTATTTACAGCACTTTTGCTTTTTCTATTTAAATAAAATTTAATCGATTTGAATTGAATTGTTAACTCACAGTTTCACAGCCAGACAATTAGATGTGTGGCTGCTTCCTGTTTAACGCGTGTGTTTGTCTGCATGCGTGTCTGCGTGTGTGTGTGGTTATGTCTTTTGATCTCCCCCAGACAAAAGGAGCAGTGTTTACCCTCTCTGCTGTGACGTCCAGAATTCGGAAAAATTGGTTGAAATTACTAAAGCAGGCGATCCAGAACAACACACAGTGAGTCTGGTGCTATGGTGGGAGACAGTGGGACAGGAAGTGTTCAGATCCTCTACTTAGGACTTAAGGATGACATGAAAATGTAAACATATAATATTCAGAAAATTTGTGATATCTGCAAAATGTGCCCAAATTCTCAGTACACATAGAGTCTGTGATCAGTATGTTTTGTTGTTATACATTATGTTGTTTTATTATTATTAATGCATTAGGGTTAATTGTGTAGGCTGTGACTGTTGTAGCTGGTGGAGCTGGAGCTCATTTCAAGAACTGTATACACTATTTAATTATTTAATTTAACTTAGAACCTGATGTGTGTAAAACAGTCTGGCTGGGCTGTTTGTTGTACGTCATTTCCCCAATTTGTCTCTCTTTACTGAAACCATCAAATAAAGGCCGTTCAGGGTCGAGGTGGGGAGTGAGCCTATTCCAGTTGTGGAGAGGCAGGTTACACTCCTGGACAGATAGTCTGTCGCAGGGCTAACACAGAGAGGCAGACAACCATTCATGCTCACCTTCACATGTACTGCCAATTTAGAATCACCAGTTAACATAATGCATGTCTCTGGACTATGGGAGGAAGCTGGATTACCCACGGAGGCACAGGGAGAACATGCAAATTCCATACATAAAGGCCCAGCCAGCCAACAGATTCAAACACTTCTTGCTGTGAGGCAACATTGCAAAAGTTCTTTGCACATTCTTATTTTTATAGTTATATATTAATATTTTTCACAGAATTAACTAGTCCCCTACCTGCGCCCTTCGTAGACCCTGTGCATTTTATTACCAAAGCAGGATAAAAAGCTGGAATCAAGTTAAAATAAATTATATTAAATTAAATTAAAATTACTGGTGAAAAAATATCCCTGTCCCTCTTAATCTTAATTAGTAGCAGACAGAACAGAAACACCCTACATGGTGAATACTTGATGTGTATCATAGTGCTAAAATCCTCAGTCTCCAAAAACAAGATCTAAACATTTCTGTGGACCACGACTATGATTGGGTGGTCTGCTTGCAGCGGACCTCGTCTCTCTTATCTTTCTTTGAATGTGTAACTCTACTCTTCTGTATTTCCCTCATTCGGACCTCAGCCAATCAGACATCGGCAGCGAGAAAGAGAACCCCCTCTCCCGGAGACGGTCACTATGCCAACCCCCTGCTCAGTTCACCTGCAAGGATTCGGGATATGAACCTGCCACTTGCACCTCCACCACTACAGCTGCAAACTCCTACCAGACGGAAATCTACCACCAAGCAGCAGACAGAGATCTGGGTACAGACTTATTGCCAGCCAGTCAGAGAGAAGAAGGGGAGGGCTGGGACCGTGAGCAGGCGAAACGACTGGAGGAGAGGAACAAGTGGTTTGAGGAGGGGCTCTTTTTCAATGAGATGGGCAGCAGGTGGGAGTCCATGGAGCTGAAAAAGGGGATTGTACCTGTGCCTGTTATTGAAACTATGGACGCTGAAGTTACCAGGAAGTGGGCAGAATTTGAGACATTGTCATTTCAGGACATGAGTGCACAGTCTCTCATAGGAACCCAGGCTTATCAGTCTAGCACCGCACAGGCATCTACATCTCTACTTACTCCCCAGACAGATCACTCATCACCTCAACAGGTCGACCAGTCTGTCACTGGGTCACAAACCGATACATCAAACACAAAGGAGGCTCCTCCATCCATATATGGAGCCCAGATCACAATGAATACAGATGAACTGCTGCAAAAAGAGGTAGGAAAGAACTTGAAATTAAAAAGCAATTAATAAAGCAGTGAAAGAAAATTATAATAATATCCAACAGGGATCTGCATTTCAGTCTTTTTCCCTCCCCCCTTCTTCCTCTCTACCCCTACACATTCTCTATAAAACAATCCCCCAGGTTGTTTCTCTTCGAAAACAGGTAGAGAGCATTAAGAAGGAGCGTGCAGCCATGGGTATAGAGGTGGAGAGCCCCTGTGGCACTGGGGCGCCTTGTAGGGCCAGACTGGAGGCCATGGAAGTAGCACACATGAAAGAACTGCAGGAGCTGCAAGAGAAGCATGCCAAGGAGATAAAAAAGCTGGAACAGGAAAAAGAGAGGATGCTACAGGAGGAGAGCCAGGCAGCTGCTAAAGGTGAGTCAGGGAGAATCAACAGCAACAGCAGCTTCAGCTAAACATGAGGATTTGCTTTTTGCTCTCTGCAGGGTAGGGTATTTATTTTAACTATATATAACTATAACTATAACTTTGCCCTTGGTTTCTTACATGCATGTTATACAGTTATATAATTTATCTAGATTTGATTCTTTCAATCCTAAACCTCACAATATTAGAGTAGATACAAGACTCCAATTTACTTTTAAAGTTAATCCTTTGAAAATCAAGATCTTGCTTTAGGTATGAAGGACCCTTGATTTATGGCTATAAGGCAGAATGTAACTATCCATCCACTGCCTTAGCCAGTTAATCCAGTAAGGGTGTTTTCCAAGAATTTCCACTTACAGCTCAGACTAAATCCTTGAAAAGATTAAAGTTATGCACAAATCATTTCAGCTATCATTAGACCTCCTGAGGATGAGTTTTAAGACCTTTTTATTAAGAGGATAGCAGAAAGATGGTGCTGAAGGACTGCACTGAAATGACACTTCTGTTAGTTTTTACGTGAGAAAATTGATTAATTAATTCTTTCATCTAAACGTAAACTTTTTAATGACCTCAACCAAAACATATTTTATGCAAAAGAGACATTTATTGAATTTCAGTTCAGTCAAATTAACATTTCTTGAGGGATTCATGACATCAGCGCTCGCATATGAGAAACATATATAATATTCAACCTTAGTGCAGTCATGCAACTAATGCATTTAAACTTGCCACCGTGCTACCAGTGGGTACATAACCACTGAAACCAACCGCAATGCAGCTGTGCACGGTATCTGTGTACATCAAAGAGCACTGTTCAGACATAAGAATCTTTTAACTCAAATATTTGGCTACTGGAAAACCACAAACAGTGCACCAGTGATGAATGGTGATCTCAGTTCATCAGAGAGACATGACACACCTGTTTGTGTCATGTCTCTCTGATGAACTGAGATAAGCAGCACTGCTCTTTTATTGTCTCAGGTTGTATTATAGTTCATTACAAAAGGGGTTTAAAAAGCATAGCAGGTTTTCCCCAGTGTTAATGCATACCAACAGGATGAAGGCTGAGCCCCTTTAATAAAAGAATCAGAATCAGATTTATTTTTAATACCAAGTGTGTACGCAAAAGAGAAACTGGTCTTGGAGTCATAGTGCAACAAAACAGTGGTACAAAAATAGAATATATGGTTTTTACTATATACAGTGCTGCCTACTGATGCTACTGTCACACCTACATTTTGCGGTTCTTGTTTTAAGGCTGTGTATCCTACTGAATGCATTAACTAACTAACTAACTGTTCATCAAAAGTTATGAAGGCACTGAGAGCAGCGCACAGAGAGGAGCTGGAGAAGGCCAGGAAGTCGTTCGCGGGAGCGGCACATGTGGATTCATTATGCCGAGGGCAGGCGTAAGTGTATCATAGCCCTCCTCGCTGTAGGCTGAAGATGTTCCACACTTGACCATTGTGATACATTATAATTTACCCCACAACTCGTGTGTTTGTGCGTGCCAGGCCCCAGGCGGACGTCTTGCACTCTGAGTTAGATGTGTTGTCAAAGCATTACTCTCAGAAGTGCCTGGAGCTGAGCCGTACTGAACAGAGCAGCAAGAGCCGAGAGACCGAGCTCGGCTTCAAGGAGAAGGAGCTGGAGCAGCTCAGAAGAGAGAACCAGGTTTCTGCACAGCCTTTGTTTGCAAATGAATTTGAATACAGAACAACATGATATGATAGAAAGTGAAACGATGACCTTCACATCCTCTTTATGTAATTCTTGTAAGGTTATAATGAGGAAACATAATAAAGAAGCACATAATTCTTATTTCTGAGCTACACATCTCTATTCCAGGATCTCAAGGCCAAACTGGCAGAAGAGATCAGCCGTATGCGGTATTTCATCACAGGTCAGAGGTCGGATGTGGTATCCCTTTGCAACACTGAACGCACTGCATCAGAATTAGAGGTATTGATTACAGTTTCTTTTCTCTCTTATATGAAAAGAGATAAGCCGAAAAACATCTTTGACCCCCACTCAAGCCAAATTTATTCATAGCAGTGTGTGAAATATTAAAGGACAAATGTTGATGTTACTGTCATCACTGGGAACCTCACGGCAGCATCTGATGTATGTTCTGTCGGATTTTTAACTCACTCCATAAAAACAGATGGATCAAAGTTTTGTCTTTTGCCTTGTATCCTGACTTGATAACCCCCTGTGGCAAATGTCACATGTTTCTTGGCTTTATTTTTGTTCAGCGCTCTGCTGCAGTACATATCGCCACCTACAGGCTAAAATAAAGTACATGATTATCCTGCTCATCTCTGGTGAATCAATCGACTCATGAATCTAAGCACATCCATGATGATTTTATATCGTTTATTTTCCCCGGGTTCCTTCCTGACATTTTTGTTTGTTTGTTCATTTTTATTGAACTGTAAAGTGATAGTTAAAAATTTAGTTAAAGTTAAAAACCTGATGGAAATTCTTTATTGTTTTCTACCACTTTAGTTAGTAATAATAAAGTAATATATACCCAGTGGCCACTGTATTAGGTATACCTAGTGCTAGGTTTTATCTTTTTACAACATCCTTAATTCTTATTGGCATGGATTCAACGAGGTGCTGGAAACATTCCCCTGAGATTGGTGCATATCAACGTGTTAGCATCACACGGGTACTGCAGATTCGTCAGCTGCACATCACTGATATGAATCTCATGTTTCGCCAAATCCCAAAGGTCCTCTAGTGGACTGGTGACTGTGGAAGACATGTGAGTAAAGGGAACTTATTGTGATCCTTAGGAAACCAGTTTTAGATGACTTGGGGGCAATTGTGGCTCAAAGAGTTGGCAGTTCGTCTTGTAATCGGAAGGTTGCCGGTTTCGACAGTCTCGGTCGTTGTGTCCTTGGGCAAGACACTTCACCCGTTGCCTACTGGTGGTGGTCAGAGGGACCGGTGGCGCCAGTGTCCGGCAGCCTCGCCTCTGTCAGTGCGCCCCAGGGCATCACCAGTGTGTGAATGTGTGTGTAAATGGGTGGATGACTGTAATGTAAAGCACTTTGGGGTCCTCAGGGACTAGTAAAGCGCTATATAAAATACAGGCCATTTGCGCTTTGTGAGAAGGCGTGTTATCCAGCTGGAAGCAGCTGTCAAAAGTTGGGTACACTGTGGTCATGAAGGGAAGGACATGGTCAGCAGCAATACTCAGCTGATACTAAAGTCTACCAAGAAATTACACCAGCAGCAGCTTGAACTGTTGATACAACGCAGGGTGGATCCATGTTTTCATTTTGTTTACACCAGATTCTGACCCTTCCATCCAAATGTCATAGAGACTCATCAGACCAGGCCATGTTTTTCACATCTTCTGTTGTCCAGGTTTAGTGAGCCCAGGCTACAATTCATACAGTGTGGTCTTCTGCTGCTGTAGCCCATCTGCTTCACGTTTCAATATGTAGTGCATTCAGACATACCTACACACCTTGGTTGTAATGAGTGGTTATTTAAAGTCACTTTTTATTCCTATCATAGTAAAGCAATCTAGCATCAACAAGGCATTTTTCCCAGAGAAATGGTGCTCACTCACTGCCTGTATATCCTAGAGATGGCTATGTGGGAAACTTCCAGTAGAACAACAGCTTTTTAAAGATATTCAGACAGTTTTACCGTGTTAAAATTTCAGCTTTCTTCTCCATTCTGATGCTCAATTTGAACTTCAGCAGGTCATCTTGACCATGTCTACTTACCTAATTGCATTGAATTGCTGCCATATGATTGATACGTCAGATGTTTGTGCTAACAAGCAGTTGAACAAGTGTGCTTAAAGAAGTGACCGGTGAGTGCATTGAAATGTAAAGAACCGTGTAAACTCTGTTTTAAAAATTACTATAGTTAAATGAATTACATAAATATAGTAAGATACGCTGCTTCCTTATTCACAAGGAGTCACTGCAGCAGACAGCTCCGCTTTTTTGATTTGGTGAGGTTTGGGTTTTTTTGCCCTTGCTGACACAACTCCAGAGGGTTATGCGCCTCCTTCCAGGATCAAACCAGGAATGTTAAGGAAATGTGTAAATTGCCACTATATAAATAGTGTATTCGTTTACAATAATCACATTGGTTGATTTTGGTAATCTGCAGTGTACATCTTATTTGACTGTTATATATTAAGTAGAAGTTGTGTTTAATGTCTTACAGACTCTACTCAGAGCAAAAGAAAATGAAGTTCAGTATCTTAAAAAAGAAATTAGTTGTCTACAGAATGAAGTGCAATCTCTTACAAAGGTATGTTTTACAGTCTAATCTCTTTTATCATAGAAATAATACACATTAAAAATTTACAACATTAAAAGGCCTAACTATGATTTGCTCACCATCTCTGTCCTTATTCCAGGAAAAAGAAGTTGCTTATGAGCGTTTTAAGGAGGCATATGTAGAGCTAAGTGACACAAGGGGCCGTGGTCAGCTGGAGATGGGCTCACTCAATGAACACCTGAGACTGGCCAACGCTGCCCTTCAGGAGGGAGCAAGACAAACCTGACCTACCTGATGAGGACAAGTCTTAAAAAATGTACTTTGACAAAGAAGACCAGCCAATATTTAAAAAAAAAAAAAAAACAAAATTTAAAAAAAAAAAAAAAGCAATATATGTTATCATGACTCGATAAGCCTAAAATGAGCCAGAATTAAAAATTATGGGTGTTAAGATTAAATAATAACAAGTTTTTTTTTCCATATAAGAGACTCTCTTTATTTGTCACACACAAACATGCAAACAGAAGTGAGGCAAAAACTAGTAGTTGTGATAGCCTCACATGATATGACATTTTTGATACATTTTTAAAGGCAAAACAAGATAAATATTAGAGAAGACAGAAAGGAAGTGGGTGGAGACAGAGGGGTTTATTTGGAAGACAAAGTGCCCCATCTTCCTGTGCCGACTGGTATGCTTTCAGTCAATACTGCAAAGCACCCTGTGATTGTAACAGAAAACAGAACACAGTCACAGATTAATAACTATAACATACAGCTGACACACCCTTTACACAGGAGAAGACTGTGACTAAAGGTCCCAGCCTTAATGCTTAAAGACTGCATAAGGTGTGGCTAACAAGCACTTGAACTTTACCATTTACTTTTCCAGAGTTAGCTCAATCGTCATCATCGTCGTCTTCAGGGACAAAGATGTCGTGCTCCTCCAGGAGGGCAGCAAAGTTCTTGCTGATCAGATTTCCCACGTAAAGGAAAGGCACCACCACTAATGTCATGCGGATGAGACCAAAGGGTGTCTGCAAAAATAAAATAATAAGTTATGGTTAAACAAAGAAGATGCAAGAACTATTCAGATCACTAAACATAACTAAGTTTTCTGCAGGTGTTTTGGCACAGCTGGATCCAGAAGAGACAGGTGAAAAACTATGAATATCTAAAACACAAAATGCATTCACGGAGAGCACAACTGACATCACCGGGTCATTACATCCCTATATTGAAGCAATGTTCTGAGTCAACTAGACTTGGCTCCCTAAAGCATGGTCAGTGGGTATCTCCATATGAATGCATGTGTTTGAGTTAACAGCCCTCAGCCAGTCTTGAAGCAGATTCCAACAGAGAAATAGGCCCATAAAGAGTGGGCTAAGTGTGTGTGGTTACAGAGCAGACCATTTTAGCCCTCGACTCCACGACCGTTTCCATCCTTCGATCATTAAATGATCAAATGTGTATTTGTATTTTTAAAACGATATGAACACGTAGCCTTTCTTTTCCGCAACCAATTGGAAATGTCTTGCCTGAACATCGACTAGTTTGGGCTACAAGTCTATTAATTACTCGGCGACATTGACGGCTGTCGAGCGGATTTATTTTTTAACGACACAACACTACCTTTTCGTAACTGAAACAGGACGTTGAATAAAAAAATATCTTTAAATGTACTGAATTATTTCCTTAAACAGCCTCTCCGTTCGAAAAAAAATAAACGTTCATTGGCTGATTTAACAGGTCCAGTGCGTATCCTGCCTTTCTATTCGTCAAAACTGCCGTCAATCAACCGCTTAGTCCCACTCGTCAACTCCCGTCAACTACCTCTTTAAACGGGACATTAGAGACTCACTTTTTCCGGCTTCGGTAGAATTGCTCCAGACGGCGTGGATACTGCGGTCCTGCTTTGAGTCGTCCTGGGTATATTTGAGGTTTTCAAGCCGGTGTTACGGGTCACTATCCCCATATTTCTGGTGGAAAGTCGCAGCGGGAGCCGCAACATACTCGCCGCCATTTTTCCAGTATTTGTGACGGTAATGGGACGTTTCTAAGGGTTGGACCATAGACTGCATATGGGTGGGACTGGGATGACTTGAATGGGCGTAACTCGCGGTTTGACAGGTTTTTTCGTTTGTTTGTTTCTTTGTTTTGGTTTGTTGTTGTTTTTTTTAACAATTGAACAATACAATCAAGGACAATACAATACAAAATAAAATCTCGTAGAGGATAAAAATACAACAACAAAAAAATCAATGTAACAGCGGTAAAAGCAAAAACTCAAGGTATTAAAGGTACAGAATAACAAAAGAAGAGCACAGCACAGTCCGTCCATTTGCTTCCGCTTATCCTTTCCAGGGTTGCAGGTTCCCAGCTGTCATCAGGCGAGAGGCGTGGTACACCCTGGACAGGTTGCCAGTCTGTCGAAAGGCCCACACACAGGGACAAACAACCATTCGCACTCACACCTATGGGCAATTTGGATTTTTCAATTAACCTATCCCCACAAACTGCATGTCTTTGGACTGTGAGAGGAAGCCGGAGTACCCGGAGAGAACCCACGCTAACACGGGGAGAACATGCAAACTCCACACAGAAAGACCCTGGCCTGATGGTGGAATTGAACTCAGGA
>VUQR01015511.1:73628-88425 GCA_015108515.1 Hemichromis elongatus | reverse complement strand
CGGGGGGGGGGGGCTATCCATTCAACGCTTGGATTCGCCATATCTTCGACAACCCAGAGAGCTGTAAAGTTAAATTAAAGAAACCGCGCTGTTGATCTGGAGCATTTATAATTTAGTTTATGTCACAGTTTTATGTGCCTTGGTGCGATCGGGTGCGCAACAGAAGGTGAGCGCACATGGGCGAACATTTGTTCGTTTAAGTCAGTGACCGAAAAAAAATAACTGTAAAAAAAAAAGTTAAGCCGGCGACAGAAGACTAACGGGAGGCTATGATGTCTAATTCTTCCGCCCCTCGTCAGGAGAACACACGTAGGGGTTCTGGTTTGGCACGTGGAAAGAGACCGCCGGATCTGGAGCTGTCGGAAATTACTTTTAGTGAGCCCGAAACAGGGACACCTGTGGGCAACGACACGTTTTGTAAAAAGGACAAAATGCCAGAGGACGTGTGTACCCCCAACGACATACCTCCCGTTCACCTCCACCCTTATTTATCTCACCCCCGGATGTCTGTGCGGATGTCGGTGTACAGCACCGGGGTTCGTCCAGTCCTCACCCGAACCTACATTCAAGGACGCGTGTATAATTTTCTGGAAAGGCCGTCTGGCTGGAAATGCTTCGTGTATCACTTCACAGTGTGAGTGTTTTTATTTTCCTAATCACCCAGATCCACTGGGTATTCAAGGGCATAATTGCAACTCTAAGATCCTAATTAAACAGGGAGTTAATTGCTCATGTAGAGCCTTGGAAGTCCTCACTACAAAGAACTGTTAATCCTGTGAATTTTATAAAGATGCTACATAGATATCGCAGCACAACCGGAGGTCCCTTTAGGAACATTATAAGGATATTTTAGTCTTACCGTGGCAGATTTTAAAAAAAAGCATATAATTTATCACAGGCAAGAGAATCTTGGACAAAATAAGCCTTCACAGGAGGAGTATAGGAATATTATACAGATCTTTCATTTGGGAGACTATTTTCCTCAGCACCAATGGGCATTTAATTTTGCAGAACAGTTTGAGTCCAGCAAAGAGGTGTTTTGTATTCAGCAAGCCTCTGACAAGAGAACTTTAAAAACCAATTCAGCCCGGCAGGAAATGTTTCAGTGTTTTCCCTTCCTGACAGCATGATCGGTATGAAGGACTACCTTTTATAAAAAACATACAACTCGGGTTTATTGAGTGTGGCTCAGGTTATAAGGGACAAAGTACCACTGTCATGAAAATGAGAAAACTGATACTTTGTCTTGTTACTGAGGATAAATACTGTACACCACTGATATCATGCCATCTTTGTGTTCCTTTATTTATTATTCTAACTGTAACCCATGTCCAGGAAACTCACAGTCTGGTATATCCAAGATGGAGAGTTCAGGCTCAGGTTTAGGAATGTGGGATATGATCTCCAAGCACAACCCCACCATGTGCTGTCTGTCCCCACTTGCTGGCACTGATAGCAGGCAGCTAAACTTGGCAGCATGTGTGCTTTGGAGGAGGTAGTGGCCCTGTCTGGCAGGGCCACCCGGTGACCCTGTGGTGTCGGAGGTGATGCAGGGGAACTCGGCCTGTCAGAGCGGCTTAGTCTCAGTGACTCAAAGGGAGCATAAGCAAGCACAGCGCAACTCAAATGTGTTAAAACATTTCAGAGAATGAGTGGACACTGACAATAGTTACAGGAAAATCTTGCAATAGTGTCTCGGGAAGGCAAAATCACAAGGATTTGATGAGATTTGGTTATGAGTGCAGGTGATCATTTTGCAAACCCGTGTTACGAGGTTTCCTTTCTCAAATTGAGAAATTCTGCATTGTTGGGTTTTTTGCTGTTGTTGTTTTGTTTTGTTTTTTGCAAGTAAATGCATGGCATCACAGTACTCTGTGGATCACTGTGAGAGTCACACTGCACTTTGTATTCTGAAATTTGTACTAAATATAGTGACGTGCAAGCAGAATAATCACTTTCACCTTTCTAACTGTGTCCCTGTTAGCAGAGTACATGGTCAAAGTTAAACAATGGAGAAACTGCAACGATTTGAAGACAGAGGGAGTTTTTTTTTTTTCAGGACATAGAGGCAATTCGGTGGCAGCCTTTAATGGCAAAAATGTTCTCAGTGCCGCACATACAGATTCAGTTTTTTTTGAAAACCTAGAGTACATCTGAAGATATTCAAAACGATTAGATTAGATTAGATCATTAGGTTTAATTTGGTGGCGTATTGTTGTGCATTTGAAACAGAGTTTTATTGCTACCATAAGAGCAGCAGGTGCTTGGTGTAAGTATAGTGTGTAACCACGCAGCAGGTTTTTAGTGTCTGCTTAGTACCTTGTTTTGCAAATGTTTGAGTGGGGAGAAAGGCAGTTGGGAACAAGTATGGCCTTATCACTGATACAGAACTCAAACACCAGATTGACCCAAAGCCTTATCAGAGATGTGTGTGTGTGTGTAGGTGAATGCATATATGTAAGTCAGTTTTGTGATATAGTGTGCTTTAAGGGTCGAGGAATGTTTTATTATGTTTAAAAAGAAAGGGCCCATGCATTTCCTTTGGAACGATCATGAAATATACTTAGCTTAATATAATTAATAAAGCAATATTGACAAGAAAGCCTGGAGCGAGGCTTTTCTTGTCTTAGCTCCGCGTTTAAAGTGAGTCTTGAGTGCCACAGTAAACTCAGCATGTGTTATGAAGCCGTTCCACATGCTGGTGATGGATCAATCAACTGGGAAATGAAGAGAAAAATCAAATTAAAACTGTTTGTTTTTTTAGACTAACAATTGTTCAGTCAAATACATCTTTAAATGATTTAAATGAAAAGTTATTCTTTTCAATTATTCTTTTTCTCCATTTTAAATAGCTTGGGAGCTATGTTACCCAGTGAAGCACATACACAAGACTACCAATCAGTTAGGAGCTTGTATCTCTTAACTAACCCCATATTGGCCAAAGTTTTGGCTGAGTTTTCTTTCATATATATAGTTTTTCTTTTTCTTTTGATTGATCTATCTCTGTTTTGTTGCGGGGGGTTTCATGGTACGTGACGGTTGAATGAAAGAGCTAGTTACATGGTCAGCAGCATTACTACTCTTATCCTGTCCCCCACTTTGTCTCTACACTCACTGCACAACAGACTGCAAGTGAATCTGTCCATCAATAATAGATAGGAGCAAAGCTTTGAGCTTTTGTTTAGAGTTCAGTGGTGCCTATGTAGCTTAGCCGATGTATTATTTTGTCTGTTGCTACACCAAGCCCACGGGTGCCAGACAGCAACACAGAGCCCGTATTATCTATAGGCCTGGAGGTCAAGGAAGTGAAATATGATGGTGCAGTTATAGTGGAGAGGGACTGACAAGTTAGATAGTCTCAGATGAATATGAAGTAAAGCAGAAGTGTATGCTCAGCATACCGAGTGTGTATGTTTACAGGGATTTCAAACGCTCTGAAATAATTTAAGCGGCGCTTCACTGACAAATTACAACCATTAGCATAACAGAGTGTATGGTTTGAAAAGTTTGATGTTCAGCTGTGTTTCTTTTGATCTCCTCTTAAACTGACTCTGTCACATATTAGCATAAAGTTTTACAAATTACACTATGTTCTTACCGGCGAACATTTGGACTTTTTTTGTGCAATGTGGCTCACTCTTCCTCGATGTATTTACTTCCATTTTCACAAGCAGCAGTCTGAAGATGTCGTTTTGAAGAGTCAGCTTGCTGTGCTGCATTATCTACTTGTTCGGTCCTTTCAGACAAGACAAGCTGCTTTAGCTGTGTTACGCACCAGCCCTGAGCAGGTTTCTCCTCAGTCTTTTATCTGTGTTGACGTGTGGCGTGCACGTTCATGCCTGTGTGTGCGTGTGTGTGTGTGTGTGTGGTTCCGTGTTTAAGCTAAACACAGACACACACAGAGGGAGTTATTTCCATTCTTGGCCAGTCTTCAATGAACTGAATCTGTAGCACGTGGCGATAAGGGTCTTCGTGGTGCAAACACTGACGGGAAACTGTAACCGTCCATACATAAAGTTTCCATACAGGAGTGTTTTCATGTAGGAACAAGAATATAATAAATTTCGGGCTGCGGTGGCTGCATGACTGGAAAGGGTGTTTCCAATCATGCAGGAAGCACTTTCACTGATTTTTCAATCACCAGGGGGTTTGGAGGTGATGGGGTGAGTTCATGTAGCTTTAGGTTTCACTTACCACTAAAGCTGCAGTGTCCCTGATACAAGTCTGAATTGTGCTTAGTGCCAGTTTTGGCACCTGATGTAGATTAGACTAATGGAATTGTAGATTTTTTCCTTTCTTTTTCTTTCTTTTTTTGTCGATAGTTTTATTTTACATTTTTCAATCATCTGAGTATTTTACAGCTCCAGCTGTCACCATATTTGTGTACAGTTAAAATAGTTACAGCTGTTCTTATATTGCCAGGAGTATAGAAACAACTGAGGTGTTTTTTCTCTCTCTCTCACACACACACACACACACTCACACACAGTGTGCACTGCAGTGATACAACAGATGGACTCTCTGCAGTAAACTTAGTTAGCATTGTAATTTCCAAACTCCACAGCATTATAGCTGCTAAAGGTTCTCTCTGCTGAAGAGCAGCAACTCATTTAGAAGAAGACTCACGTATTTGTTCACTAAAATACCGGATGTTGTCACGTAGGTTAACACTGGTGACATTATAAAATGATATTTCCTCAGCAAACACGATAAATTTCAGTGGGGTCCTGCAATTAATCCTGGAGCTTGGAGCTACATGAAGGTTAATCAGCTGAAAGCAATGTCATTCACATAACCTGATAACGTTATCTTTCTAGTCATGTGACTAGCTGTATGTTTGCAGGTTGTCTCAGTTTTGTTTTAACTTGTAGATTAGGTAGTTCATATGTCAACTTTATCCAAGTGGTAACTTCAGACAGCATTACTTTTAGCCCTTCTTCTCCTCCATTTGCTACATTTGCAGTTTGCCTTAAATAAATAATGAAATTACACTTTTTCTTTTTATCTTTGAAAGATTTTTAGTTTTTATTTAAAAAAAAAATATATATAATTCACATATAAAAAGTACATTTCTCAAAAAAGTGTTTATTTACATTGTTGTTTTCAGGTCATTTTTCAGCATAATTTTATTGATGTTTGGTTAAGTAACATACGCATATCCACTTGTAAATATGCTTTTCCCAAAAGAAAAAAAAATCACACATATTTAAGTGTTCTTTAACATGTGTTGACATGTGCAAAGGTTTTTTGTTTTTTTGTTTTTTTTTGGGGGGGGGGGGATCGTTGAGCCACTTAACACTAACCTACAAATCACTCAGGCATAACTAACTGACTGGATCAAGCATTTTTGTGTTTACACAAATTATAAAATGTATCTTAAGGCACTCTGTTACTTCCTACCTACCATATAATTCTATCCTTGAATAACAAAAAAAAATTTAATTAATTAAGTAATAAAATGCCATAGAAAGCACAGTTTGACAGGCATAAAATAGCATTTTTGTACCAACAGGGTGATTCCCAAAGAGCTATTAGCCAAAATCTTAGCATATCTCATCATCGTGTGCAGTGTCCTTCAAAAAATCTGAGGAATCTGGACAAATGGCAGGCTTAAAAAAAAAAAACTATCTGCAGCAGATGAACATTATAAGACAGTCATCTACTTAGAAAAATGTAGAAAAAAAATCCAGCAATGACCTGACACAGGACCTGAGAGATGCATCTGGCCCTTCCTTTGGTCGAGCTACTGTTCACTGAAGCCTCACTCTCTTTAGAAAAGTAGCTGTCAACAAGCTATTCCTAAAGAAAGGGAACAGGGAGAAAAGGCTGAGGTACACAAAAACTGGATTGAAAATCAGTGGATATAGGGCTTAAGAAGAGATGAACACTATCAGTCATGGATAGGCTTCCTCAGAGCCCAGATCTAAACAATACTGAAGCAGTGTTGGATAGTCTTAAGAGAGAATGGAACAAAAGGCAGCCAATTTCCAAAGAAGAGCTGTGAATGTCCTTCAAAAAGCCTGGACAGCTATTCCTGAACACTACATAAAGAAATTGCAAGAAAACTTGCCTAAGAGAGTTCAGTTTGTGTTTAAGTTTAAAGGTAGCCGTATCTTTAGTGACTTTCAGGCTTGTTCGAATTGTACAAATTTCCCACGTATGTCTGCACAGACACAGCAATACATTTGTGTCTGAGTTAGTCGACAAAGTTTTCTCTTTTGTCCGATGGCAGGCAAAAAAAACACTGACACTGCAACAAGAATCCATTCAGAAGACTTGCCCTTTATCGCCAACATCCCATTCCCATGGTAACGGAAATGAAAAGTTAATCATTTTAACCTTGGCCCTCCCGGCAACCTTTCGGCAAAGTATCACATAACACTTTCGTTAAACTGCCACAGTGGGAGTCCACTGCCCGGTAACACAGCCATGGTATCACTGGTGACATCATAAGGAAGTGAAAGAAGACAGTAAAATACTATCTGAACTGTGGTGTCATATGAGATCAGATATATGACTAGAAACTCTATTTAACTCTTGTATCCTCAGCAATACGCCCTGTGATTTTAAAGTAGATCATATGTGATGAGCAGCTGTTGAATTATTGGCTGAAGAATTGCAATGCTTAACACTAGCATTACTTGAGCTCTGTAAGCTGAGGTTACTGCAGACTGCAATGATAAAAATTTAAAACACAAACCTCTGTCTTGTTGGACTGAAGCACATGTGAGAAGGTTATGGGTCTGAAAATGGTTTATCACTTATATTACAGTTAGTCCCGCTTTTCCAACTTCCTTTAATGCCGTCAAATTAAACAAAACCTTTCCCTTTGACTTTTATGAACAGCAGAGGCAAAAAATCAATAAAATTGATGTTATGTTACAAGGTACCGTGTAGACTTTTTAAATAAGGTCTGCTCTTTTCTTTTAAATAACAAAAACATTGTTAGAATTTAATCTCAAGGTCACATAGGTAGGTAGGTTTTTGGTGTAGTGTCACAGCAGTTTAAAGCTTTATATCAAGATATATCAAAGATATATATACATATGTGTGTGTGTGTGTGTGTGTGTGTGTGTGTGTGTGTATAGTATATATTTAGTAGTATTAGGAGTTTCAGACTTCTCATTGTTTCTGCATTTAAAATGCTTGTGACCTTGAGAGGGATAAGGAGAATGTTAAAGAGCAATTTCATGTTTGTTGATACTGCGTGTGGGTTGTGTGCAAAGCAGTGTTCTTATTACTTGACAAGTTTATCATGTGCTTTGCATTCATATGGTTGAGTTCAAAAGGTTCCTAGTATTTCCTCCAAAGGGCTGTCCTTGAATGTTTTCTCAGATTCAATCAAATACTTTTCATGGTAAAAATACAACATAATGCCATGCTGTCTGGAACCTTTTTTTTTTCTTGTGAGGTTGTTCAGAAGCTTAAACCCAAAGCATACACCAAAGCTGACTGAATTTTTGCAGCTTAAATCAAAGTGTGAACTGCTGACATAAATATGAGGTGAGGTATTGAAAAATGAAGTGGGGATTCTGCAGTTACATGTCTTGACTGACAATTTATGCAAACCTTTGACTTAGGGAAAATAAAACTGATTGGCTAGCAATATGCAATCAGATGTTAGAAGAAAAAAAAAATGGTACTATGTATGAACTGTATTGTAAAACTTCATAAAACCTCATTTTAATCCAGATGAATGTATGCTCTCCTTCATTCCCTGCAGATTTCTGATAGTTTTGGCCTGTTTGATCCTCAGTGTTCTCTCTACCATTGAGCAGTACCAGGCCCTGGCTCATACAACACTCTTCTGGGTGGTGAGTGTTAAATTTTATAAATAAGAAACATAACAACTGAGATTTTCCTAAAGAACATTGGTTTGTGCAAGGTTTGTTGTTATTTGGGGCTTTTTGTTGTATATAGAGTGGACAACAATTTTTACAATAGCGCATATGCTTTCCTCAGTTTTGCCTGAACAAGTCAGAAAGCAGACTGCCAGGCTTCAGTGGCAACAGTAGTTAGGAGATAAAAGCCATACTGCCAATAACTAGGTGGAGACCCTGGGTTTGCCCCAGGGCAGACCCAGTTGGCTATAGCCCAAACACATCAGCTAGGAGACATCCTAATCAGATGCCTGAACCATTGCAACTGCCATCAGTCACTGAATGTAAAGTAGCACAAACACGAACTATTCAGCTTTGCCAAAGTACAGCTGACCTTAGCACCTGATGGAGGAGGCATCCAGAAGGGATTCCGCCTCAACTGTTTAGGCAAACAGTGGCTTTACTCTGAGCTTCTCCAAAATGACCAAGCATCTCATTCTACCTCCAAGCAATAGTCTACACATCTGATTCTTGTATCTCAGATATTATTCTTTTGGTCACTGTCCTTAGCTCAAGGCCATAGGCCAGCCGTCCTCAACCTTTTTTGCGCTCCGGCCCGGTTTAATGTCCGGCAGTATTTTCACGGTCCGCCCTTTAAGGTGTCGCGGATAAATACAACAAAATAAAGCCAGTACCGGTACCAAAAAGAAAGAAAATTTATTCATAACACACTGAGTTAAGGATAAAAACAATAAATAATAATGATAAAAAACAATAAAAACCCTGAAAACCATGAATTTCACACCCGAGCCTCAACTCTCACGGCCCGGTACCAAACGACTCACAGACCGGTACCGGTCCATGGCCTGGGGATTGGAGACCGCTGCCATAGGCCATAAGGCTATCATAGGATAGGGAATGCTGCCAAGTAGATGAGTTAAAGTATCTGTGCAGACTGTTCATTAACATTTTTAAATGTGCCTTGTGATTTTTCAAAATTGTAGTGATACTGATAAGCAATTCTCATATTTACTTGATAATTTTTATATTGTCTGTTTATGTAAAAGCAAAAAGGTCCTCTAGTAGCCAATAGAGACAGACTGAGTCAGAACCTGCATTCTGCAGGTGATTAGTTGTTTGTTGTTCTTTTCCCTTTCATCAGGTAATGTTTATTTCATCTTACCATGACCATTCGATGACCTTAGCCTAGAGTGAGGCCTATAAATAATGCAGCATTCTCATGCTGTAATCTCCTCTGAAGTGCTGAAGGCTCAGTTACCACCTTTTAATACATAATCAAACCAACCAGGATACAGTAACTGAAGATGCCACGGGGAAGACAGACTCAATACTATGGAAAAAGATCTGTTTGCACATCATCATAAAGAAGGTGTTCGCTAGATGCTCAGTGACCCAGTGTGTACTTGTCGGACTACTCGCCAGCTCTAGAGGTACCAAAGTTTATGGAGTCTTGACGCAAAACAATCTGCTTTTGTTCCTGATGGTCTGCTATAAGCTTAAAATGGGCATACAAGGAATAAAAAAAAGAGACTGTGCTGTGGAACACGAGGTCTTGCTACTGTACCTCGTGCTGTGCTATAATAACCACACACACATCCACAGGTAGTGTCACGGCCACAATTCACATTTCATTTGACAACAGAAATGAGTCATGGGGAGCATAAGCAGGGGGCTAGGAAGCAGGTTTGCAATTATTTTATGAATATATTGTTTGCTGTATTGAATTTACTGACAGTTTCCAAGGTCCTCATGTCAAATCTGCTGTGCTGTATGACCAGGCAAACTACGAAATACAAGTCACGATAACACTTTCAAGCAATTACAGACAGTATCGGGATCTTCATGCTTGATGGTTGCAGTGATCCACGAAAGGTAGCAATGTGCAAGTACAAGATAAGGAAAAGAAGACAGTTCTAAAAAGATGTATGGATATTTTTTTTAAGGTTGTAGTCTTACTTGTTAGGCCATAAAGATATGCAGGGTACGTTTGCCAAGAAATGCTGGATCTAAACTGGTTTTGTGTATTTTTAATTATCCTGATCAGCAGTCTGTGACCCACTTTTTTCTGAAAGACGTGAGAAGTGTGGCTGAGGTTTAAAAGAATCCAAATCAAAAACAAGATTCACCTCTTTTTCTCACAACACCACAGTCTGTAGCCTGTCTTCTCTTTACAGTCTCCTCATCTGGTCTTTTATATGACTTCTATCATCTGCTTGGAACCTTTTGTTTTGCCAACTTAACACAAACAAGCCCAACTGGGATACAGAAGGAAGCTGTATCCCAATTTAGGATTTGCTTCTGTTCTTCGCTAAACAGCTATCTTTAAACAATGAGGGTGCAATTAATATCGACCAAGTTATGATGTGTATTTTGATTTTGCCTATGGGACATGATACATGGATAAAGCACTGTCTAAATGTCAGAGTAAACAGAGATGTTTCATTTTGAACACAGTTTGTTGTTTTGAAACCCCAAATCTCAAATGTCAGTGTGAAAAAAATCAATTTCATTTATTGATGGCCCTGACCACTACATTACAAAGAAACCTAACAACAACCAAAAAAAAAAAACAATTTAGGGACAGTTTTGCTCAAACTATATAAATGACTTTTCTACAAACAATTTCAGTGTGTCCCGCTGGCCTAAGAGGGCAAAAGCGCCTCCTCTAAAATCAATAGTAAATGAGATAAACTTAACCCCGAGACACCAGCTGCTGAGCACAGAGGAGCTGTCTGGGTGATGAGTGAGTCACTCAAGCTTGGATAAAAGAAAACCCAAAGAAAGGATAAAAAGGATTTTGAGGAGGACTGGAGCGTGCCACATGTGACAAGTTCACCTTGGCCTGAGGATAATGGGATAAAATAGTCATGGTGGTTCATGAGCCGGCACATCTCAAATCCTACAGGTTTATTTTCTGCTTCATGTACAGGCGCGTTTTTCTGTTCAAATGTCAGACTTGTAATTAAAAAAAGAGAAAATCTGAAAGTCTTTTATTAATAAATACTACTGTATCATCAAATATACATACATTTTATTGCAACCTGTTTTTCTGCCTTAGGTTCACCCTCTGGAGATATTTAATCTTCTTATTCTTCTCTTCTACACAGATAATGAATAATTAATATTTGCTGCTAAAATCTCAAACATTCATCTCTTCCATCCTGCATCCCTGAGGGACTGTTTTGTACTTTGTGCTTTCTAGTTTAGAGATTTGCTCTGACCCTGCTACTCTTTCATTCTTTCCTCCCCCACCGCTGAAGCCTCTCCTTTGTCTTCTTTCTTTCTTCCTGTATGCTCAAGGTTAACAGAAACCACTCTGTACTTTAGTTGGAGATGGAGCTTGGGCTGGCACTGTGTAGTAGTGTTTTTGGCCAGATGCTTGGCAGTTTGCCCAAAGGATTCACATTCTCAAAAGAATTTGTTTATTTCTTGTTGGATCCAAAGCACCGTGACCTATTTAAAGTATAGCTGCATTGTTTTTGAGTGTGTCAAAGTGCAGAGGAATTCAGGCAATCTAAGCTGCTTCACCTGGAATTTCACTAATGGAGACCAGTAAGTCATCCTTCAGTGTAGATTACTATACTGGAATGGAGCATTAAATAGATGGGGGTGGGGGTGATGATGATGAATACAAAAGGGTGGCATATAGTGAGAGTCTAACATAAGGCGATGACACAGCAATGAGAATCTGTGATATGTTTGGGTAAAAAAAGTAAATAAATCTTGAACTTTAGGGAAGGACCCTCACTGTGCAGACAATGATTTCAGGAGGTGTTTTCGATTTGTTGTCATCCCCCCTTGTGGTTCTCATAATAAGAGAGAAAGGATGGAAGAAGTAGAGTTGGGTGGGTTTCTAGGGGTGAGGGATTTGAGAGAATTGAGATCTAGCGTAGCAGCGGGGTTAGGCACAAGAAGCTAGATGAGAATGAGGATTGATCTTTGCCTCCATTTTTTGCTTGTTTGTTTTTTTCCGTTTTCCCTTCTGTAAATAGGTTCCTAGTCAGGTTCCTAACTGTGTTTACATTCGATTTCTGACCAAAGAACAGTCCTAAGTTCTTGTAAACACATAAACAATAAAATTCTAATCTAAACAAATAAATGTTTGCAAAACCTTTTTTTTCTTAGTCGTCTCAGCTCATGGCCTCTTATCTTCTCTGTGACTGATGGCACGTTGTCACCTGTCAGTGAAATGGAGTAAAACCACTGTCAGTATTCTGTGCATCTATCAGCTGTCTATAACACTGTCATCATGTGCAGACACAAGACGCATAACACTAAAAAAAATTACTCTACAGTACCCGAGGTAAAGAAAACTTTTAACTCAAGCTCCACGATTCACACCAGAGCTTTTGAAGTAGAAATCCTTGCTGAAAAATTAAATACTGTAACATTTTACATATTAGCTTCCAGGAACACACTTTAGCATATTAATAATCCAATTTTCATTTTACAAGGTTTACATTTTTAGCTCAAATAATGAAAACAGCTCCAAAAGTTCAGAGATTTTGCCCTTAAAACATAATTTGCTCATCACAAAAAGGGGGGGGGAAACTATCCTAAATGGAGACATGTGGAGTTTATTTTTGTGATTTAATTAATTTCCCGATATTCGTGTAATTATTACATTCTTATCTGGTTAGATTACTTTAGCAAAGACGACTATAACCTGTGGCTCTCAAACCTTTTGTGGCCCTACTTGAAATGCTGAAAAATGTTCATGCTTTATTATCGTTGTCTTTCATCACTGTGTTACTTAATATTTTCACACAAGTCCTCTGGGCCAAACCCACTGTCCCAACAAGTCCCATCAGTGGGGCTCGCCTTACAGTCTGAGAACCGCTCAGTTTCACAAGCAGTGTACCTTTTAATGATAAGTGTATCCTAAATATGTTGATAGGCTGGCTTTAGGTTTTGCTAGCTTTAGACCAGGTTAGTTCCCGCAATAGACAGTAAAAAGGTACCACTGTTATAAAGCCAATGCTTTGTGCACTACAGTTTTGAAGCCTTGAAGCAATTTCCGTTATGGCATCTTGATTTTTTTTAAACTGGGTGGAATCACATTTGACAAGGAAATGTGGATAAGAGTAGCACTGGCTGCTAATTTGGTTAGCAAGCTGCATTGATCTTAATGAAAAAGAAATTTGGACTTACCTATCACATAAAGGTACTAAGATACTAAGCAAGCATAACTTTAAGCCTTAATACGTTTCAAATGGGGACATTAAACTATAACTGCTTTGCTGTTATGATAAGGAAGGAACTTAAGAGAACAAACAAAATAGTAAACATCTTTCTGCCACAATGTGACAAGAGGGGCAGGACTGACTGTGGGTTAAGACTTCTAACTGATAAGTCCTTTTGTCACACCATAGCTAATCACCATTTGAAAACAGAGTGTGACTGAGAGTTAAAAAACAGACTGAAGCTGTTATTCTGTATCACCCATAATCAGTGACTGAACATCAGCTCAACAGGAAAATATATGCAGTGGTGAGGTCAGAAAGCTGTTTTCAGGCAGTGTTCAGACACAAAATAGGTTTAAGGCTTTGGCTATTTTCTGAATCTGAAACTATGTCATTGGTGGGATTTATTAATTTGGGGAAAGCTGGAAATTCAATTCAAGAAACTTTCACATTGGCTAATTAGTCAGCCTAACCCAAGAAACTGTCACTGGGCTACCAGCTGCCATGTGTTTTTCCCTCCTCTCCACAGTCATTGTAGACAATTAAGCTAGGCTAACAAGCTGCTGGCTCAGAAAGATGAGTGGAACTTGGGATAAAATCAGATATCTTTTCTAAAATGTTTAGGTTTTTGTTTTATTAAAAGAAAAATAATGGATAGTTTGCCTTCCTCTTTAAAACCAACTTAATCCTTGTGGAACATTTGTGTGTGATCAGCTAATGTAGCTTTAAGCTGCCACAATCAGCAGTAAGGGGTGTGCTACAGAGGTCTTATAACCTACTTTTTTCTGACTGTACACCTCCAGATTTTCGTCAGATCCCAGCTGATGCTGACTCAAGTGCTTAAGTCCCTCTGAAATATATCAGATCTTGTACGACTCTCTCTGGAGCTAGAAAGACTTTATGTAACATTACTCACATTTGCATATATATTCTTCAAGATTTAATATCTTGGATGTGAAAAACAATCAAAATTCTGTTTCAAAATCAGCTAAATAGAGATAAAGATTACTGAACTACCTGTCAGAATGCACACGTACCTTATTTTATCAGGCACATTAAATTCTTTTAACAGCTGACTCAAATCAATGGTGTGATACACATTAGCAGTAGCAAATGGAGTATGCACAGAATGAAAATTAATCCTTGACAAATTGGAAGTGTTACTAGGTTTATCTTGGTAATTAATAATATTTTTTCCATATTTTTGTGGTTAAAGTAACGCAAACTTTGTTTTAGTCGGAGCAGCTGTTCAGCCATTGTTGGACTGAACATCCTGCAGCAGCATCTGATGCTTGTGTTTTTTTTTTTTTATCTGCCTCCCTCCCTCTCCCTCATTTGTCTGACAGGAGATTGTCCTTGTGGTGTTCTTCGGTGTGGAATATTTTGTCCGCCTTTGGTCAGCAGGCTGCCGCAGTAAATATGTTGGCATCTGGGGCCGACTACGCTTTGCCAGGAAGCCAATATCTGTTATAGGTAGGAACACAACCCCCATGCACACACACACACACACACACATATCTATACACATGTACACAGACAGACGTATCACTCCCCGCCCACGCACAAAATTTAAACAATATCTGTAATATACCCTGAGCTTTATCCCAAAATGAGATATTTAAGACAAATTCAGCATGAAATTAAAACTGTCACTGCAATATTTCTTCCACCTTCAGCTTGTTATTCTTAAATTTGATGCCTCCAGGTGTTTTTTTTAATATGTTGCAATGAAAATTAGTATTAATAATGTTTGTAACCCTCCTAAGCTAAATT
>VUQR01015511.1:51915-73569 GCA_015108515.1 Hemichromis elongatus | reverse complement strand
TAATTTCTTAAAAACATATTTATATCATATACATTAATGGTTATGGCATATGTAGGCTTAAAACACCTCATTCTCTATTAATGCAGATCTGATTGTAGTTGTTGCTTCGATAATTGTGCTGTCAGTGGGCTCCAAAGGCCAGGTCTTTGCAACCTCTGCTGTAAGGTAAGAGACTGTGTGCAGTATGTACAAGTAGAAACTGTGTGGCCATAAGTATGAAGAAGCTTTCTGTACCTCTGGCCTCGATAACGTAACTATGTGTCCCCGCACAAAGCCAGATCCATAATGAATGGTTTCATCAGTTTGGGGTGAAAGTTTGTAGCCATGAGTGTAAGAAGGTACTACACCTCTGGGATTAATCGCTCAACTGCAAGCCAGGCCTACTGCTCACTGCTCTGCAACTGAAAGAGAAAAAATTATGCGAGTTTGCTTTAACATTTTTAAACGTCAAAAATCTCTACATAGGAATTAAGACGTTTTATAATATACTTTATACAGATGCACACATGCTTTAGGTATCCAAATATTTCTAGCCTTATTCTGCGTGCACGAATATTAACATGCGGTTGCAGTGCAGAATAATATCTGCATATTAACACCTTCCTTTTTCTTTTCCTTTTCCTTTTTTTTTTTTAATTGACCAGAGGGATTCGCTTTCTGCAAATCCTGCGTATGCTCCACGTTGACCGACAGGGAGGAACGTGGCGTCTCCTGGGCTCGGTTGTCTTCATCCATCGGCAGGTACACAATCACTCCTTTAAAGGCTTCAAATTAGATTTTACGTCCAAAACTATTACCACCACCAGGGCTTCAGAGTATTATTAGTTAGCTGCCAGCTTTCTGTCTAGGGATTATGCCAAGGATAGTCTGTCCTCTTCATATTTTATTTTTCCTTTCTATGCGGTATAAAGAGAAGGTCCTCGCATGGGAATACCTCATAGAGTTAAATGAGTGTTCAGCCGAGAACCACAACAAAAGCGCCTCTGCGTAATAGCTTGGGTTTTTTGGGTTATAGGCTCATCTGTTGGAGAGGGCCATGTCTTTCTCTAGGGTATCATTCAGCTGAGACACAGAGGTGGACGTGATTAGCCCCACTGGTCACAGTAGTTGTCCTTAATGTCAGTATAAAAAGAGAGAGTGATGAGCAGGGGATCAAGGATGTTACTCATTCAGTACCACCTAGTGTGCTTTCTTGTATTAGCCTTGGCTGATTTCGCTTGCAGCTGAAGCTGGTTATCATCAGCCGCTGACCTCTGCTATGAATATCAGCACAGGGACATATTGGGGCATTTTCAAATCTGATTTCTGACTGGCTGTAGAAAGCCCTTTAGCTTGGAGTTAAAAAAAAAAAAAAAAAGTTTAGAATTGACTTGTTATTGAAGGAGAGCACTGTATCTGTCACAGCTGATATGCCTAGGGGATGAGTTCTTGTTTCCTTAGAAACCTCCTATGTGTTGCGTGCTGTGCTCCTAATTAACTGATTGTTTTAAAAGGTCATATTCACCTTCTCATGGTTAGTTCAGCTAAATTACTATCAAATAAAAACAAATATACACACAAATTTACAATCTAGAGTGAAAACTTCAACCCAGTAGTGTTGTGCTGCATATGACTCATTTAATGAAGTATAAATAGGTAGGTAGGTATAAAATTTACCACAAAACAAGATAAAAGGTTGACAAAGATAGCGAACGTAATTTATGTAGTTTATCTACACTTATATAAGGGGATTGGGACAATTGCACAGTGTTTTGGGGTTTTTTTTCTATTATTTTACCTGTGTGCACCATCATTGATTTAAAATGTAAGCAATCAAGATGTGATTGTTTTTGGTTTCACTTCAAGGGTTTAACAAAAGTATTACATTATCTTTTTAGCAATTAAAGTTAATTATATAGAATTATATACAGTATATGTGTAAGCTGGTCCTGACAGACAACCAGTTCAAGTTAGGCCATTTTCCTGATTATGCAATGGCAAATTATGCAGATGAAAGATCTGGACTTGAGTTCAGGTGATAAAATCAGCTGTCCACTGGAACATTCAGAGACCCAGAATTTTGATACAAGGCCACCATTAGCCTAAAGAAGCAAAGTGGTGCATTCTTTTAAAAAATGAATGCATCGCCATCGATGACCACGGAAAACGACTAAAGTGGATGATTGCAGTATTCTTTCCTCCTTTCACAAATCTGGCCAAAATGCCTTCATGAGTGCAAATTTTTATATAGTTTCTAACAAAGTGCACATCACTGTTTGCAATCAAAAAAAGGAAAGTCAGATTAGACTTTGTCATAAAACATCCAAAGGAGATTGGCCAGTTCTGGGGGGAAAGAATAAATCCTTGGACAGATGAAACTAAGATTAACTGGTATCAGAATTATGGGAAAAGAAACAAATTGAGAAAGGAGTGAACAGCTCAGAAGCTTATTACAAATCTGAAAGATATCACGTCATCTGTCAAGCATGGCAGTAATGTTGCATGGGCATGTGTGGCTGTCAATGAAAACAAGTCACTAGTGTTTATCGATGACGTGACTGCTACAAGAAGCTCTCCCAAATGTTCTCTACTCGGAATCAGCTAAATTCTTCAAATTGATTGTATGGTACTTGAGACTACAAATAGAAAACAACCCAAAGAAAGCTGCAAAACCTCCTCAAGACAAAGGAAACGATTCTTCAGCTGACAGGTCAGTCACCTGATCTCAACCGAACACAGCATGCTTTTCAGTAACTGAGGGCAAAACTGAAAGCAGAGAGATCCACAGACAAATAGGAACTGAAGACTGCTGCAGTAAAGGCCCGACAGAGCATCTCAAGGGAGGAAACAGCATTTAGTGATGTTCATGGGTTTTAGACTCCAGGCCGTCATTCACGGCAAAGGATTTTTCATCCATGTATCCTGAAAACAATCATCAGATTTAAAATTACCCGTGTTCGTTTGACTAATTACTTTTGAGCCCAGAAAATGGAAAACTGTGTATAAAAATGGATGTAATTTCTAAAGAGTTAATGCAAATTTTTTGTTATGCCCCTTGAACCAAAGCTGAAAGACTTCACTTAAATCACATTGTTTGATTTAAAGTCCAGTGTGATGGTGTTCAGAGAGAAAAATACAAAAACTTGTGTCACTGTGGACATAACTATAAATCGTGTCTTCTTTTGTCTTTCTTAAATCCCTTTATTCATCTTGTAACTCCCCCACCCCCCAAATTTGCATACAATACACCTAGAGCATGCAAAACCACATACGACTTAAATTTATTTCAAGTTTTCTCAATTTTCCAAACCCTGCTAGCTGAGAGTGACAAGCCATCACTGATGTAGACCATTTAAGGGTTTCACTGCCCACTCAACCACTGGCTGGGCTGTTCCTAAATGGACTCTGAAAGGAGAGGATGAGTGTGAGACTGACTCTAGGAGAGGCCTGGCTAAATTCAGTCCTGATTGCAGGCATCAGGAGTCATCATGTGTTACATAAGGGGAGCTGTTCCATGAGAACCACACTCATCACATCCATGCTTTATTTTTGTTTTACCTCGCACTACAGCCACTGTGGGTATAGTTCTCATATGTTCTGCTAAGGCTCTACACAACTCCAACAGCCGCAAGGGAAAAACATTGTGTACTCTCACAACAGCCAGTGCAGTAGGGGTCAAGTTGCCATCAACCAGCTGGTCTCTGGTGTATTGTATACAATATATGTTCCTTTGTGACTTTCTTAGTGTTATACAGAGCAGGAATATTTTGCTCCACTAGACTGTCACATAAACGCATGAAAGTGCAACCCCCTCTGTGTTAACAGCTGGAGTTTTTAAAGTCAATGGAGTTTCATTCACTCCAATCAGTATCCAATCCTTGTGTTATAACGGCATTTACATACACACACAGTAGCATTCTAGTGCCTGTGGCTCTAAACACAATTTGCACAGTTGCTCCTAGCTGATACTGGCAGATGTGAGGCACACATCTCGTGAATGTGTTTGCCAGGTCACAGCGGCAGCAACACATCTACTAAACCTCAGGTAGCAGCTCAAGGAAAATGTACCTGAATGCGTTAAAAGCTGTTATTTCCAAGAATCACGTTGCTAGCAGTACGGATGGCTTGAAGTTGTTATACAGGCTCTGTCAGGTGTTTACTGAGAAAGGTTTGATGCCCAGAAATGTCCCAAACATTCCCAAAAACAATGTGTGATGAAATGAGGAAATACAGGTGCAAATTTGGACTACAGGGACATCATAAGCACTGTTTGTTTAGAGCAATGTAAGCCTAGGATGGAACAATTTCACGCATTTGGTTTGCAGTCATCTGCTGCTGCTTCTCTGTGTGGCAGTCTCAGAGTGACAGTTTTGGGCCGAGACACGAATAAAATTTTCACTTATCAGGAATTCATCCCAATTTGATGCAGGCAGCGCTCTGGCACTTTGAGTAGTTAAACCCAGTTTAAAATCACGTAGTAGGTGAGTGCACTTAGAGAGCTTTTTCACAAAGCAGTAGTCTAATTACACACAGACAGGATGAGAGCCAAACCCAAGTAGACCTCCTGAGCAAATTGTAGACAGCTGCTTATTGAATCTGCAACACGATGCTTTATATATATGATAAATACACTAGAAGAGATCAGACGTCTGGGTTTCAAAGTAATTTATGATGATTTACCGCACATCTGAATTCAATCAACACCCCTGCGGTGATTACTGATTATTACTGAACTTACTTTCAGTTTAAACTCATTAGCACTTATGGCCCCTTTAAAAATCGAGACATTTTAGTCTTTGCGCAGGCCAAGAATACCATGAGCATTTTAATGGCTTTTCGCTTGATGAAAACACTTGAAAAAAAATATTCTGAACAGAGTAGCACCCTTTTGGTAGAGATAGAGCATCATAATCAAATTTCAGATGGCAGTTTTCAAATAAGATCCCATCCAATGCATGTTAGATTGAAAGAACTGGTGCTGAAAATTAGCGGCAAAATGACAGGTTGCATGATTAAGAACACAGCTTTGTATTCACCTTTGGTTATTGAATGACACAAGCCAGTGCAGGCAGCAAATGCTCTGATGGCAAAATGTAATCATCATATTTACCCAGTACTCTTACATGAATATTCACATCCATATGTCATGTTATTAGCAAACACAGCCACAACCGGCTACAGGCAGCTGACTGGTAAGCTAACTGATGCATTTTGCCAGAAAGTATAAATAAATTCACACCTCATATTAACTTAATATTTTCTCTAACGTGGTCACATGTTCAAGTTCGAAATATGTAACGTCTTTTGTGCTTGTGTATTTCAGGAGCTGATCACAACCTTATACATTGGCTTTTTGAGCCTGATCTTCTCCTCATACTTTGTCTACCTGGCAGAGAAAGATGCTGTTAACAGCAGTGGCTCCACTGGTTTTGGGAACTATGCTGATGCCCTGTGGTGGGGAGTGGTAAGCATTTATATTACTTATATTGTGTGGCCATAAATCTGTGTACACTCACATTTTGGGGACTCCTGGGACAAAAAGGGAAATGATAATGTCAATCAGAAAAAATGAGCAAGAGAGAGAGAGACTGGAGTGCAGTCATGTTAAAACAGGAAGGGGCCATCCCCAAACTGTTCCCACAAAGTTGTTAGTTGGAGCTAAAGGGCAGAGCCCCACACTCTAGCCAAGCCCACAGACTCGGCCATTAGATGGCCAGATGGAGAAGCGTCATTCATCACTCCAGAGAACGCGTGCACTGCTCTAGAGTCCAGTGTTGGTGTGCTTTACATTGCTGCATCCAACACTTGGATGCAAAGGCTCAGACTAAGGCATGGATGCAGCTGCTCAACCATGGAAACTAATTCCATGAAGCTCTCTCTAATCCCCGTTCTAGAGCTAATCTCAAGTACACATGAAATTTGAAGGTCTGTAGTAACTGCCTGCAGAAAGTCTGTGACCTCTGTGCATCCACTGAACCTGGCTCTGGGATTTTACGTGGCCTACCACTTTGTGGCTCACTTGTTGTTGTTGTTAACTGTGGAATATTTAGTAGCAAGGGAATTTCTGGACTTGAAGTAGGGCAACACAGGTGGCATCCTATCGTGGTACCATCCTTAAAATCACTGAGCTCCTGAGAGCGACCCGCTCGTTCACAAATGTTTGTATAAGAAACCCGCATGAATTGTTGCTTGAATTTAAACACCTGTGGCCGTGGAAGTGATTGGAACACCTAAATTCAATACTTTAGATAGGTGAGCGAATACTTTTGGCAATATAGTGTATGACACACAAAAAAGGAAAACTATAATAGTCTCTTTGTTGAGTCTTGGGATTTGGCAAGCAGTTATAATGGTTGAAGAAAGTCTCCAGAAAATGAAAGGGAGTTATTGAAATGTTCTCTAAAATGACAGAAACCTGAGTAGAGCTTGCCTGGGGCTCTGAGGAAAATTCTGCTAAGGGGGCTCTCCTAATTTACCCATAAGCCATGCACGCTGTTTGAGATTGCCACACAGTCCCACCTGTCAGCACAGTGCAAACAATTTGCTCAATCTGTTCATCTACAATTGAGTATACTTATACAGAAAAATATGAGATATAAACAAACAAGATTTTTTTTCACACAATATATTCTGTACAATCTCAAAATGACACATGAGAATGAAAGGCTGTATGAATGACTTACTGTTATCATTTCATAAGAGATGTATGCACAGCTAAGTAGCAATTCAATTCTAATACTGAATCAATTGTAATTGTTAGTCTTTGGCTTTGCAAAGAGTTTCCTTTGTCCAGAGGTGTAGCTGAATCTTGACTTAGAGACTAGATGATCACTGTGGTGTTCCGGGTACCTTTGAGGATTGCTATCATACTCCTACATTGTATTTTCTGGACTGGCCCTTACAGAGGCTGCTGCTGTAAAGCATATGTTTCATTTTATGAACATGCATACGAAACCATAGGGTCACATATGAATATATAATTTCACTCTCTCTTTAGTCAGGAACAAAAACAAAGAAGAGCCCAGCCATGGAAATGGTTAACAAGCAACACACAGACATACCAAAAGATGCTCTGTCCAGCTATGTTAGTAAGATGGACAGGCTAGAGAGATTTGCACTACAAGCAAGCACATCAACTTAATGTTAAGGATATTTGCTGACAATTGTCTTTCTTTCTTTCTTTTTGGAGAAAAACTGAAGCTATGTTATGGAATACTTCAAGTGCTCTTGGGGGCCCTCTGCTGTCCATGGAGCCCTAAGCAAACACTTGCTTGTGACCTGATTCAAGCCAACTGTGTGTGGCGTGTGTGTGTCTGTAGATGTGCGTGTAGGTGTGTGTGTGTTTGTATGTAGGTCTGCGTGTGTGTGTGTGCTACCAGTATCACCCATGAATAAGTATCTTTGCATGGATGCTGATCTGTGTTATGAGTTATCCCAGTTTTAACCATGTTTGGGATTGTGGTATAAAACATAACCAGACTGTTCACATCCCTATACGATTCTAACATTATTTCTATGAGTTCTATACTGAGAAGTTATAACAGACGTCATTAATAGAATGTCAGTGCCTTGCTTTATGATTCAATTTGCCCCATTATATGTCCTACAGTTCAATATTCAACCCTATGTCATATTTAGTGATGCAGTTTAGCTGTTTTACAACTGAATAGGATTAAGGACATAAACCATTCCTTTTAATGTAATACATATTATATATATTGTCATAATATTTCCCAAATACAAGAAGATCTTACAAAGATTTAGATAGACACTTATAAAACTATGAATTAGCCAAAACACAGCACTTTAGAGCATTTGTTTGACTCCACAATGTCACTGAAAGATACATAAAGAGCCTGCTGTAGGACATATTTGGGCACGTAGTATTATCTGTCCGGATTATGATTTTTCCCAAAGAGAATGAAATTGTAATGTTTGCATAGAACGTAAAGAACGTGTTTACTCATGTCTGATACACAAAGCCGTGTGAGCAAATAATCTGCACGGTTGCAAAAGCTGCAGCCAGCAGGTTATATCAGCAAGAGTCAGGCCCCAGTAGAGTGCCTTTCCACAGTCTGTCTAGCTGGTGTTGGGAGCACAGTGACCAGTATTTGTTCAAAGTAAGGTGTGCTTTGGATGTTTGAAGTTAATTGCAAAATATTTTGTCCTTACCTTAGGTGTCCTGGTGTCCTGGGCAACTGCCTAGCGCCCTTTTAACCAGAACAGAAATCCGTGTAATATGTTATTGAAATTATTTATTATCCTTAGAAAAAACTGTCAAAGTGAAATGATCCTAAACTCTTTATGATTGTTTTCTGAATTCTGAGATTTGACATTTCTATCCTGGCACAAATAAGATTTTGCAGAAAAATATGACTTGTTGTAAGCTGCTTTTGAGAAAGTGAAAGGTCAAATATAGACTGTTTTATCTGTACTACTGATGTTACAGTAGGAGTTGTGCGAAGCCCCTTGGGCAAATTCAGTGGGCTGCTAATACAAACAGCAAAACAAATAGTGCAGAAAATACGGGATGAAAATTTATTTTCAGACAATAAGTCACCACCCACACGGCCTCATGGAAACTTCAGGGACTCTGATATTAAAAAATGCACACACACACACACACACACATACACGTACACAGCAAAGTCAATAACTTGTCCCAGTATGAAATGAAAGTTGTTGTTTTACACATTAGATCCCATGATTTTTTATTTTTTTTTTAATCTGATTTGGGTCTGCTCTCACACACACTGAAAGTTGGTTAGGGGTATTTCAGCACATGAAGATGTTATTATGAGTCCAAGAGGTGAAAAGATCAGTTGTAGTTGGAGGATTGGGAAATCTGGGGCCTAATGCACTAAAGACTCAAAGCAGAGAAAGTATTTGGTCAAGTAAAGTCAATAGATAATTCTGGGTTTAGCTGTGTATGCCACGATACAGTATTTAAACTGTTTGCTAGCAGTACTTTCCCTGTGTTTTTTGGCAACCACACTACAAAAACGTCTCTACTCTAAAACTACAACCGCTGTTGTTGGATCAAGTCAATGCTGAATCCTTTAGACAGTTTACAACTTTATGTGCAGATCTTACACCCCCTATCAGTATAAGTGCAGTTAGCCCAAACTATTATGTAAATGCTAATGCTAATGCTAAAGTAAGCTCTGAGAAACTTACAGCACATGCCATGCAAAGAGATGTGCCATGAGTAATTCGGTCTATTGGAAAGTGTTGCCCTGGTGCCTGTGTGCCTGAGATATCCACTCTGATTGGTAGTGTGGTTATAGCAGTTTGTAGCTTTTTAGGTTTACTTTACACATTGTTCTTTAAATCTGTAGCAACATTTCATATTAGCATCCAGCCTTGATAACTTTATTTATATATGTGATAAGAAAATAAGGAAAGCATAATAGGTCCCTTTAATGATAGGGTAGTAGTTAGGATTAAGGATGCAGTGATGATAAGTCTCCAGAAAGTGCATGCAAATTATAATACTATCCACTGAAATTGACTGGAACATGAGCATTGCAGTTTCACAAGAGACATCTGGAGCTCAGCTGTGTTTCCAAAAAATGTATTATTAGCAGCCTAGTTACTGAAGAGAGAGCAAAAGACGGTATCAAATTGGTATTTGAGTCAGCAGATACTCAAGACTGTGGTATCAGCAACCGCTCTAGCCTATCTGCAGGGACCACGTATGTACTACTGACTTTGATGATCCCCAGATTTTTCAACCAGTGATGATGAACTGTAGCAATGGCAGCCGTGTCTCAGGGGACCAGCGGTGTCCTTAGGCAAAATATATGAACCCGAAAATGCAGCTGTGTGTCCAATAGAAATAAAGAACATAAAACAAAGCCCTTTGTGACTGTAGCGTGTAATGTAAACAATTGTTTTAATCATTTTAGCTTGGCTTTTTTCCGTTTAATTTTTCATCTAGTGCCTCGGGTAATTATTTAAGCTGTCCTATACTTTGGTTAATTCCAAACAATGCAACCTTTCCATTTACCCTAGCTGTACGTTTTAATGAGCGCTAATTATAAAATGCTACTTCCATCATTGTCTTGTCTTTGCTTTTCTGCTTTTAGGTCACAGTGACTACTATTGGCTATGGAGACAAAGTGCCACAAACCTGGATTGGAAAGACTATTGCTTCCTGTTTCTCAGTCTTTGCCATTTCATTCTTTGCCCTGCCTGCAGTAAGTGCAGTGAGAAATTTCCACCTAACCTTATGGTTGAGTTTTGCCGTGAAGATTACAGAACAGCAGTGATTTTGCTGAGAAACGTAGTAGGTCAGTGAACCCAGTAAAACTGGGTGAAAAATTGGACCAGACGAGTATAGTTTTCCTCATCACTTTTTATATTACCCTTGGTTTAATATTCATAATAAGGCTTATGAAATGTCTCAAATACTTAGAGCTCCACTTATTTATGTTTAGTTGAAGAAAAAAAACTAATGCTTAATCTACACATTTAAATCCACCAATTATGTATTTATGAAGGTTAATGGGAAAAAATAAATTATTCTCAACCGAATAGAATCATAAAGTATCCCTCTTTGTTTCTTCCTTCTTTCTTTATCTTTAGGATCGTGCAGCTTCCTGAAAGTGTGTGTTGTTAAAACTGAATAATGAGAAAAAACTCTGCTATGCTGTTCTTCACAGGGAATCTTGGGCTCAGGCTTCGCCCTGAAGGTGCAGCAGAAGCAAAGACAAAAACACTTCAACCGACAGATCCCTGCAGCTGCCTGTCTCATTCAGGTATTTGACCAAAAAAATACTCCCAACAGTAGCTCAGTACAGCCGGGGGATTATGCTGTCTCAGAGCCACAGTCTTATTATGGAGACCATCCTTTCATGTAACCTTTTCTTTTCTTTTTTTTATATGACAGACATGTTGGCATGAAATTTGTCCTGTCCAACCAACGTATTGCTATTTTTATGCCCCTCCAGACATCGTGGAGATGTTTTGCGGTGGAGAACTTTGATTCTGCCACATTCAAGATGTTTTTGAGAAAAAGATCAAACATCCCTGCCTCTTCTCTATCCACCCCCAAGCCCAAGAAATCGGTTAGTAATCACTTTATAGATTTCTCTGTAACTGCTTCATATACCCGGTTTCCCGTTTATTAGACACAGGCAAAGTGAAACTAATGTAGTCTGAAGCAACACCCCTGCAATACTGTAAATCCTAAATTCACCAAGGTTTTCATGAAGGTTTATGTAGGCTGTTTTTGTTTTTGAGTTCATTATGTGCTCACTACAAAGGCTGTAGTTTGCTGTGCTCCATTGTGTTGCTTTATACTACAACTTGTTTCTGACGTTTAGACAACATTTAATGATTCAAATCTAATATCTGATATTAATGCAAAATCACTGGAAATACCATGGTTATTGTGAGAGAGGTCATAGGCTTGTCTGACTAGTAATGCCTAACAAACAGTGCGTAATAATAGAAAAAATAATACAAATAAATAAATAGAATTTTTGTAAATAATTAAATAAATTGATGTCAGATTGGGTTTCAACCCCCTCACTCAGTCTCTACTATCAGACAGACTTAATCGACTAGTTAGATTTAAGAAAATCATCCATTACTGTAGTATAACAGAATGACAAGGCTGGATATCAGATTTTAAAAAGATACACATAAAAACAAACAAGAAACGGCTGACAAGAATAAAAAAGTAAGCCAGCTAGAGGCAATTTAATAATGATATTGATTATTCAGCATCTTTGCAGCCAACCATACATCTACAAATGCATCTGTTTTTAAATGTTGCTTATGTGCAGTCAGTAACAGTGTTTATTTTGCCCCTCTTCTTAGACTCTGATCCTCCTACTGTATTTCCATGTAATTATCATCAACAGAAATGATGAATTATTTAAATGCATGACAGCTCTACACTTTTTAAAACAGAGAGTGGCGGTAGAGAAAGGTAAGCAGATAATGAACATCATTACATCATGAATTTGGCGGCTGATACGCCTTTATGTTTACGAAGGTTTACCGGCTGATAAATTATATTTCTGTTTTAAAACCACGATCGCTCTCAGATGGTTTGACGGTGGAGAGTTTTGTTGTAAAATCAAAATGTAACTGAAAATGTTTTCCAGCACATTGTGAACGCGGTTACCCTGTTGTGTCACTCAAGTTGCAGCCAAACACTTCATCGAGCTGTTTGCCATATCTCGAGCAGGTGAAGATGAGGAAGAAGTTAAGGAGCACTGACAAGGACAATGGTCCGACTTCCCCCACAGTTCCGAGCATCACCTTCGACTCTGTGTTTGACAGCGGGAGGGAGATGAGTTCGGATGTTTACAGCACTGTTGGCACAGGTACTAAAACCTACTGAAAGAGTGAAGAAAGAGCTGTTTCTAGAAGAAAACACACCGATCTTTGTTGCAAGTGTGTCGATTTATGGAGTGGCGCCTGTTGTTTCCTTCAAATCATAATTAATACTCACAGCGTCACTTAATGATTAAAGATTTAATATGCTCAGGTGTCAAAACAAAAATTCTTTCATAATACGGAAAATAGAAAATGTTGAATTTAAAGTGCATATATAAGACTGTCAGCAGCAGGTGAAGAAGACAAAGTCCAAACGTTAAAAATAGATGAGCGCATTGCAGAAATATAACGTGAGGCTGCATTGATGAGTATGAACTGCAAGGATCCTGCGCTGAACTTGTAAAAATCTACACAGCACACAATGCTGCTGAATCAATGATGAAGAACTAGGAGAGAAATAAAGAAGGTATTCAAATCAATACTGCATCCTGTCAGTGTCACTTAAGGTTATGTTGTGTACTCCAAGTACTTTGATGAGTTCATTTTAAATGCTTCAAACCAAAGCTTCTCTGACAGCTCAGGAGTAGTGCCACCAGCAGGTCAAAGTTTTCCCTTTTCCCATTCACTGACACTGAATGACTTTTTTACATTATGTTACTTTAACGTATAAATGATAGAAATGTTCCTGACAACAGTCTGAATCACGAGCTGGACAGTACAATTAAACTCTGTCCTTGCATTAGTATTTAAGAGCCATTTGAAACCACTCAACACATCTAACATTAGTCAAATTGGACTAAATGTCAGCTGTAGCGTGTGCAACATGCACACTGAGTGTGGCTAACTTTGGCAATGCTAGCATCAGCAGCCATCTTTCCTCGAATGTTAGCGCTCCCATTCTTGTGGTCAGTGTAGTCACAGATTTTCTCGTTCAAGGGACTATGTGGCATTTTAAAGCCTGCATGAAAACAAATCAAAATATGAGTTACTTAACTAAAATATCATATGGCCCACTTTCTAAATTCCTGTTTTACAACATCCTGTCATGGAGTGTGGGGGCTGTAGCCTTTTGGGGCTGAGAATATTTGAGCTATTCTCATCAAAAAAAAAGCTGAGGAACTTTTGCTGAAGTAACACATACTCACTAATTAAATATCATCCTTGAAAATGCCTCTTTCATTTTTTTTCCCTGTCAGTTCATCTTCCATGTTCATTCATTTCTCTCAGAGTGTATTCCCTAATGTTATTCTGCTCACCGAGTAGCCTATTTTATACCTTTTAAAAGATTATCATTATCACCCCTCTCGCTGCTGTATAAAGGACGTTAATGGATAGCCTGATCTAGTAGACGGACCAACCAAGACACAGAAGAGGACAGTCTGTTTACTTTTTCAAGGAGATAAATATGGATAGTTCTAGCACATCCATAATATATAAACATCTAATTGGATGGTACTCTTTTCAGGCCCTCATTATATAACCTCTTTCTTTAACACAATCTGGCAATGTGAAAAGCTGCTTACATGGGTGACTGCAGCACCACCAACACAACGGTGCCAATGGTTTTGCTTTGCACTCATTTCTCAGTACAAGGGCAGAATTTAATTTGCACCATTGTACGGTTCTGTGCACTTCACGAACCGTGATGCTACAGGTCGTGCTGCACGTCTTACATTTACAGCATGATGCTTTTAACATTTCCATTTTTTTACTAAGTTGCTACATTGCCATCTGTTGTATGCTCGGGGTGAGGGGATGCAGGCTGTGATGCTGGCTCAAGTGCTCAGCTGCTTACAGAGTTGTCAGCATACACTAAAAGCATATCCTGTCTTTTGCATTGAACAATTCCAGCCCTGCGTTACCCTTGTTGGTTATCTCTGCTGTGTGCGCATTTTTTCCTTATAATTCTGTTCACCGGGTATGTGGTTACATAGATTAGATTCAAGTCACTATAATTTTGATTGCAAGAGAGAAAAATATCAAACAATGCAGGAACTCGAGCAAAACTTAAAGGAAGAGGAACAACTTTATTAACTGACCAACGTGTTTCGGCTTGTGGCCTTCATCGGGGTCATAGTAACATATAAACCAATTTGTGTATGAAAAGGACAGGAAACAAAAAGAGCGGGAAAAAATCAAATGAACCAATCACACCTACGTATAACAGGATGGCATTGGTTCGTAATCGGTTAATTGGTTAAGTCACAGCCCAAGTGAATACTGGACTATTACCAATAAAATAATTGTAACATTCTTTGTTTTTGTGTATTTCTCCTATGTATTATGTTAAGATAGGTGTTGATTACGTTTTCCTCCTCCCTGTTTTTATTGTTTTACCGTCAGTGCTTTTCAATTCATCATAAACAGAACTATCAGGTATATTGCAGATGTGGTGTTTCTTTTTACATTTTAAGTCTTTCTGCCACTTTTTAAATCTCGTTCTGCTTTTTTTCCATCGAACTTAACTGCCTACTTTCTCGCTTGTCTCTTTTATCTCTTTGTGCTTTTGTCTGTATGCCTGATTTAGCAGAACTCTACACTCTGGGAAGATGTGGTGAGCTGCATGTTAGTTTCCACATCATCCACGTCATATCCTCTCCTAAATCTTATTTTTAACAGCCCATCAAGTCACTTTTTGTCTTTGTCAAGTTTTAAAATAGCATGCTTTCTTAGTCAGGCGCCCATGAGGTAATGAAATGTTGTGTTGTTTTCTAAATGACTAATGATAATGAAAAAGGATTCTAAGTGCCGTATTTATTTTTCAGGATAATTAAAGTTAATTATGTATGCTTGTGTTTCCATCATGTATTCTTCAGATCACCAGCAGTCCTGGACATCTTTGTCCTCTCTTCAGTTCAGTTCACCACCTCCAGGTAACTTCAGATCTTAATGATGTTTTTATGTTACTTTGTCTGCCTTGAATATACAGTCTGCCTTTCATATAAAAGATGCACATGGCCGCAGAGATAACAATCATGAGGTTGTGGATTATTGTTGTGAAGCCTTGAGTTTAGTATTCTGACCTTCGCCAACTTTACTGCTGCTGTCTTGTTAGACTGGATGTTAATTATGACCACCAAAAAAAAAAAAAAGTTGTGCACAAAATGCACACCTGAGATAATACACAGCCAACAGAACAGCCTCATTGAAGTATCCTTAAGTGTAATCAAACACCGAGCGAGACAATATGGCACCTTCCTGTCACTCAAAGTGTCCAGGCCCCTAATAATGACAATAATGCATTAACAATTAAAACCTTTCTATAAGTGTCATACGGCAGAAAGGTTTTGTGGTCTCACGACTGCTAACCACGTAATGTTAAGTGGTCCACCATTTTTGATGTGTGACTATGTATGTCTCTCAGTCACAGTGCCCTAGAGATGGTGCACAACAATCTGGCTAACACTGGATGCAAGCGAAAATTATGTATTGCCGAGTGGATCTTGGAGGTTTCTAGTTGTTGCTAGGTCACAAAAAAAGGTGCTGAACCAAAAACCTCTTTGTGATTGCTTTGGTCCCTAACCGATTACTCGAGTTGCCCATACTCTTCAAATGGCAATGAAACTATAAAAGTGTGACACAAGTGAGGCACAACTCTTACTTTCAAGGGTAATGTCCTCAATTTCCAGTTTGTATTGAGTTTGTGTCACCATTTTATAAGTTTTCCTACTTCTCTGGTAGTAGTTAGAGAAGGTTTGTAGATAAATCAGTGTTTTCTATGCAAGAACTGCAGCAATCTTTAACCACATCAAGCAGGTTTTTGGTGCAGAAGCTTCTTTATGACCAACTTCACCTAGTGACATGAAAGGCAGCTTCCAGGAGCCACTCACCAACTGTTCAGGATTACACCTTTTGTTCCTTGTGGTTCCCTTATGATTAAATCCTACCTAATGTGGAGGCTAATGGTGTGCACATGATCTCATGTGAGAAACCTCTATAGAGATTAAAGCCTTTGCTGAGAAGACAAAAATGCATATGTCTGTTGTAAAGTTAGAAATTTGAACATGGAAGCCTATGAGGAATGACTAACTATTAAAATTAACTTCAAGTGGCCATTCCAGGAACTGCAGATTTTTGGCAACTATGTTCTGGCTTCATTTTTCAGTTTAGTTGCAACAAGTTTTGGTTTCTTCTTGTGGGTCAGGTGTGATCTTACATGCAGTTTGAAGTGTGGGAGGTCTGAAGTGTTTAGCTGATATGCAAAGTAATGTTTGGCATTTCATTTAAAAAGCTGCCCAGCAGGGAGTTAAAACATTTTCCTGCATTCTGTTATTGAGAGATATCAGTGTGCTTGTCAGGGCGAGTCTCGTCACCAGATGACAACACCAATTAAGATCATTTGATTTACAGTGCATTTCAAGCAGTGCCATTTAACACTTTTTTTTACTTCACACATCAAAATCATGAACCTGTTGTGTCACACTTCTCTTACTGGTGCAGTTTCAAAGCACACCAGTGGCAGATTTGGATTATTGAGGGGTCACATTTTGTCTTTCTTTTTTTTTATTATTAAATTTTACAATTTTAAAAGACACAAAAAAAGTCTGTCCTCCCAGTTTATGTGGCAAAGAACAGAAAGTTCCACCCTGCTGGCATGTTGCATTTGAGAACATCTACAAAAAAACCCCGTCTGTGTCTATCCAAATGGAGTCATTTCCTCTCTTCCCTGTTTTTGAAAGATGACTGTAGCTGTAAACTCAGATCTCTTTTCCCATCTAAACACAGCACTTTTATAATCCTAAACAGAGCTCAGGAGAGTCATGATCCCAGGTCACATGAGGCCCTGATTTTCCCACAATTCACAAGCTTTCACTAAATCACCAGCCATTCAAAATGCTACCATAGGAGTGTCTTTTTTCCCCCTTTCCACTGTCTTCAGAAAATGTTACTTTTAATGCATCAAATGGACACATTTTTGTTTTTGGAGTGTAAATCTCAAAGCCTGTTTGAAAATGATGTACATGGTGAAACTTTATCTGCAGTATTACTACAGACACATATTAATAGCTAAAGTCTAATGAGTGTGTTTCTGAGTGTCTGTGGGTGATCGTGCAGTGAAAAGAAGCCCTGGCCTTTTAGAAGTCCACTCCTCAAGCGCTCTCCAGAGGAACTGCAGCTTCGCAGACGACATGGAGCTGGAGCCAGAGCGAGAGAATGAGCTGGCCCCAGCCTCCTCGGTGTCACAGTGAGTTTGCCGCCATAGGATACTGTGTTTATGCATACATTCGTTTTAATGACCGTGACAGGGAAGGTTTTTATGCATTTTGTTTTGGGTTGTTTTTTTTCGCTATTTGTAATTAACCTTTGAAATATGCCAAACCCCACAGGGCTCATGTCTCTACTGTGTAATGAGTGTGTATCAGGGAAAAAACAAAAAAGTCACTTGCATTTGCTGAGGCACTTGCACAGCTAGAGACCGAGAATGATATGAGGAAATGAGTGTTAAGTAACTGCAATGCAATGTGAGTGCACAGTAAGTGAAACAAATGGAGCGACAGTTTTGACCCGTGGGACTTCTTTCTAAACGGAGGAGTAATGATGCAGAGTGGGAAATGCATGCAGCAGCGTTGTTGGCAAAGATCACTCTGTGCTCTGCTGACTTCAAAATACGTAACCAGCTGTTCTCATAGAGCAGCGCCACATCAAATCCCATGCTACGATGTGCCATTATAAGATACTACACTTTGTGTTATCCATGACGAGAAAACACCAAAAATATGAGAGAAAAAAAAAACCTTGAAGAATGTGTTTCTATGTTTTTCTCTTCACCAGGTTTGTCTTTGATTACACGCTTTGTTACATATTTAATACCAATTTGTCAGTTTTATTGACTGGAGACTGGAGAATATCAATTTAGACATTGGTACAAATCGTGGTGTGTAGATTCTCACTATGGAATACTTCCCAGGAGTCATATTTCTGCAGCTGCTAGTTTCGACTTTGCAGCGCAGTATGTTTTGGCAAATTGATAATAATCGAGGTTCTGAGACTTTCAACAAAACTGCCAAACATTTGTCACAAACAAACGAAAATTACACCCCCCCAGTTACCCAGAAGACAGAGCTTTTAAAGTCATAAGAAAAGAAAAAAAATTTGTGTGTGGCAAAAATGTACAGCTTCATAGACACACTTTAAAAAAATCTTTTTCACATTGCATTTTTGTTTATACCAATCACATGAAGCATTTGGTATAAATGAGTAAAGGTAGCGGCAAAAATGTTTTCCTTTATTGAATGAAGGAGGGAAAAGTCAAGGTAAAAATTCTCCCTTTAGCAACACAGGTTTTAATTGAACCTACTGAAACAAGACCTGTGCAAATTCTGGTCTCAGCTATTAAGGCAGTTACTAAAAAATAGAAAACTAGAGCTTAGTTATTTAGCTCCTTCTGTCTTTCTGTTAATTTGATGGCATCTGAATAGTCAAATTATGTGCCCTGGTGACATTTTTCACAACTCCAGTCTTGCTAAGGCAGACCTGGTAATGTTTAAGTGCTGCTTTCAGCATGCTCAAAGCATCAAAGTCAGACATGGCATGGCTGCAGATCTCTAAAGTGAAAACTTCTTTTAGCTCAGAAAATCTTGGATCGTTTTGAAGAATTCTCCAATTATCAGTAACATCAGAAAAAAGCAGTACTGCAATCCATAATAATAATAATGGAAATGCTATAAAGGCTTTTTTTTAACAAAGTCTTATATCAGCTGTTTTCCACATTTCAGCATAAAAATGGCGACAGTACAAAAAGCTAAGTCCATGGCCGTTTAAACTTTTCAAAAAAGCCATGAAAGCACTGGCGAATGTTCAAAAACCATTATTTGTTTAGTTTACATATTTTTTAAAGCACAAATTTATATGATAAAGACAGGGTCTATGCGCTAGATTAGTGATCAGTGCTACCAATAAATATAAAGAAGCAATTTGAAGTTACACAAAATTTGATTTCAGCTGTTTTCTATGAGTTTTTTTTACTAGCTTGCAGAAGCAGACAGCAACAGAATGAGTTTATCCAAAGTTATAACTGCATTTATTTTTGCGTGTAACCCACCTGTTATTTACTTATATATTTACTTGCATTATAAATTATTCTCAAAGTGGAGACATAGTCAGTCAGAATCCATTTCACCTTAAAAAAAATGATGGATGTTCACCCTTGTTTGAAAGTCTCCTCTTAACTGAGAAAATCATAATGAAAATGAAAGCATCTGTTTCAGTACTGATCATAAATGAAACTTTTTGAACTATCAAAGCATGAGAGCAAATAATAATGAATACATGGCACTAATAGTAATCAAAATGCCTTTATTGCATTAAATAGCACATTCAGATATCCCCTTCTAATCTTGCTAAGGCTTTAATCCATTGGATTTCATTCCGCTTATCAAATTCAGGGTTGCATGTGGAACTGGAGCCTATCCCAGCTATTATAGGGCAAAAGGCAATATATATATATATATATATATATATATATATATATATATATATATATATATATCAATACCACTAGTAGTGTAGCTGACTATTTGTTGAGAACTCTGTTGAACATAAAATGATCAAGCCTTGATCATAGTGACTTTGGTTTCTACCGAGGAAGCCTAGAATAAATAGTTCAGCACATAATCCCCTTTAAAACTGTAAGTCTGTACAGAGTTAATTACTAAGCTTGCTAATAGGTAGACTTGGATGCTTTAGATAGAACAAGGCTAAGCTTCTCTTTTTATTCTTTGTGCTATGTAAAACAAACTGTCTCTTAATGCCAGTCTTAGATCTCCTCTTTTTAAGTCTAATAAGCTCCATTTCCAAAATATTTAACAATTTCTTTAAGGATTATAACCTTACAGATCGCTAGGATGTTCGCTTCACAGTGTTCATTAATGGTAGATGAAAATATTAAAGAAACATCTTTGATATTCAAAAGCCTTCCTTTTTTCTGAAGAAGTCACAATTTGCCATTAGAGCTAAAAGAATTTTGCCTCACTGTCTGGCCTCTGCTTATATCACTACCACATAATCCTTTTATGATGTAAAATGGATTCTATAAAAGCCCAGAAGCACATTATTGACGTTTCACAGTGCTAATTTGACAAAATGTTATGAAAGCTGTATTTGAAAATCAGCCTGTTGCATTGCCTCTAAAAAGTCCATTATGAGACTCTCACCTACCTTGTTATACACCGGACCTGACAAAGAACTCACTGTGCTCCCACCTCACATACTCGCTCACTGCTTTTCCAGGGTAATGAGCCTGTTAAGTAATACCTATTTAATAATTCCCACAACATAATAATGGAGGCTAAATGCCCGACAATCACTGTAAGCTTTGTGCTAATGATTTTTCGAGAAATGTGCAGACCTTGAAAATTACCCGCCTTTGTTCTTTCTGTAACTCACCTTCATTGCGTTCAAAGGAAGACAAGTAATAGAGGAGAGGCTTTTGATGTAGATGGAGCAGTAATAATGAAACTTAATATTTTTGCCTATGCTGATAAGAGTTCAGGTATGAAGGCTAAAGTATGCCAGTTTTTTCATGGTTTCACACGTTCATTCAATTGAGTAAAAGAAGAGGTGTAAACAAATGTAGCAGGTTTAAGACAACCAACCTTGTTTCAAATGTGTTTTTCACAGACTCACAGAGTCACACCGAAAAGCCATCCGCGTGATCCAGCGAATGCGTTATTTTGTGGCCAAGAGAAATTTCCAGGTAATTATTACAATTTTTTAATAGCAAAACAGAATAATAATCACACATCGGAAAATAATTGATATTTATGTGCTCTATTTAAAATTGCTTAACCTATCTGTGTACTCTGAACACCTATTAACAGCTTGGTTTCACTAAGCACTATTTAGTCATTTCTAACGTTTCAGTAGTTATTAAGTAAGTACTGTACTGTTATTTACTTTCACACTGTCATTGTGCAAACATCAAACACAACAGCAGAGATCGGGGAGCAACAATAATAAACTTTGCCCCAGGGTCACAGTAGTGGTTCCGCTGAGTTTGCAAATGAGCAGTTCAGATCAGCAGCATCATTATAGTAATAGGTTTTTGAATTGGTAGGGGAAAAAGATGACTACATCTACACTGTATGTTGTTTTTTCTTTTAGATGATGTTACACATTGTCACACTTTGGTGACTTCTTTAATTCTAATCAAAGGCTCAAGCCATGAAACAAAAAGCTGTGTCACAAGCAAAAGCTTGTAATGAGGATGAGAATGAAGAACTGAAGAAACAATCTTAGATTTTTTTAAATTCTGTTTCAGTTGTAAGTTAATGTGGCAGCTATTGCTTTCAACCATAATAAAAAAAATAATAATTCCACTTTGCTTTATGTCCAGCTCGCCTCTGTTCAGTGTTTTTTTTTTTTTTTTTTTACCAACCCTTTTTT